>JARQOC010002770.1:0-21975 GCA_033576535.1 Allobates femoralis | reverse complement strand
ACACAAGTTAGGGGCCAAGGCACGGGGGGGCACTGGGGCAAGAGGCACAGAGGCACAGGGGGCGAGGGGCACAGGGGCACGGCTCCGGACATGTGTAGCATGGCTGCCAGCGCTGCTCCGGAGGGGGCACAGGGGCAAGGCTCCGGAGCATGTGTCGCATTCTGCCAGCAGTGCTCCGGAGCGGATGACAGGGGGCGAGGGGTCGCAATGCCCGCTACGCGGGCAATGCTTCGCACGGCGTGGTGACGTCACTTAGTGACAAAAGCCACGGCGTGCCGGGGTCCGACACAAACGTGCTTCGGCAATTATAGAGTAGATATATATGTTTTAGTAACATAGTAAGTCCTTCTAGTAGTTCATTCTAGTTCAACCCAATCTGACATGATGATCCAGAGGAAGGCAAAAAAAAACCTGTGTGGCAACACTAAGCTCTGCATTGGGGAAAAAATTCCTTTCTTGACTCCACATACAGCAATCAGACTAGTTCCCTGGATCATCACCCTATCAAAGAATCTAGTATATATAACTGGTAATATTATATTTTTCAAGAAAGGCATCCAGGCCCTTCTTAAATGTTAGTAGTGACTCATCATTACAAACATCATGTGGCAGAGAGTTCCATAGTTCACTGCTCTTACAGTAAAGAATCCACGTCTGGATTATGATTAAACCTTCTTTCCTCCGACGTAGAGGATGCTCCCTTGCCCCGTCTCAGGCCTAAGAGTAAAAAGATCATTAAAAAGGTCTCTGTACTGTCCCTCATATATTTATACATTTTTATAAGATCACCCTAAACCTTCATTTTTCCAAGCTAAATACCCAAGTTTAATAACCTGTCTTGGTATTGCAGACTCCTCTCCTCTAATAACCTTGGTCGCTTTCTCTGGACCCGGTCTAGTTCAGCTATGTCTTTCTTATACACCGGAGACCAGAATTGTAACGTATTCTAAGTGTGGTCGCACTAGTGACTTGTTTAGAGGTAAAATTATGTTCTCCTCATAAGCATCTATGCCTCTTTTAATGCATCCTTATTATGTTATTTGCCTTTGCAGCGCTGCCTGACACTGGGCACTAAATGTGAGTTGATCAATCTACCCATGCAACCCAGTGATAGTTTTGCCCAGTGTTTTTACAATAAAGAACATTATACATTTTATTTCCTCTGCCCAAGTGCATGACCTTACATTTATCCCCATTAAAGCGCATTTGCCATTTATCAGGCTAAGCTTCTAGTTCACATAAATCCTCCTGTAATATAAAAATTGTCCTCCTCTGTTTTGATAACCCTGCAGAGTTTGTGTCATCTGCAAATATTGAGATTCTACTCTGTATGCCCCCTACAAGGTCATTAATAAATTTGTTAAAAAAAGCGGGCCCAATACTGACCCCTGTGGTACCCCACTGTTAACTGTGACCCATTCTGAGTGTGTTCCATTAATGATCACCCTTTGTTTCCTATCACTTAGCCAGTTCTTAACCCACTTACAAATATTTCCCCTATCCCCACTGCTCTCATTTTATGTTTCAAACCTTTTGTGTGGCACCGTATCGAAAAGCTTTTGAAAAGTCCATATACGCCACATCCACTGCATTTCTTTGGTTCAATGCAGAGCTTACTTCTTCATAGAAGCTTATCAGATTAGTTTGACAGGAACGGTCCCTCTAAACCATGTTGATATTGGGTCATGACTATGAGGTTATTTTTATTCAGATACTCCAGTATAGCAATCAATTATATTGGGATCACCAATTACTGTCACCAAAGACAGGGTTCCCAACCCCATGTTTTATCCTGTCAATTCCAGAGCACCAGCGATTGACCAATTCCAACATACCATGGAACGAGAGATTAAAAATCTTCTCGGTTCCATTATAAAAACGCATGACAATTTGACCAGATCTAAAAAGGATGCACTGAACAGGTTGAGAAGTAATCCACACCATAATAGTGAGGTCCACGACAAGGGGAGTTCTGTGGTCTGCTCGACAAAGGTTTATATCGTAAAGAAGTTCTACTAATGTTGTCGGACAGTGCCACTTACCGCCCTTTGCCTGCAGATCCGGTTTGGAAAATACAAGAAAAACTGTCAGAACTCCTTAATGAAGGTATGTCACTAGGTATAATAACAGAAAAAATGGGGGAGTATTTGTATATTGATAAACCCGTGTGCCCCATTTCCCACATGCTACCCAAGACACACAAAGAAAAATTCCTCCTCTCCCTTAAAAGACCAATTGTGTCCGGTATAGGGGGAGTAAATGAAAAACTATGAGTGGCTGGTTTTCTAGCTACAGCCACTGCTAAGAGAATCTACGGGGTCTATAAAGGATTCAAAACACCTGTTGGGTGAAGTGAGGGAGATGGTTTGGAAAAAAGAGCTACTCATGGGTCACCTGTGAGTAATAGCACTGTATTCTTGCATCCCCCATGATCGACCTTGAGGCGTTATCAAACATTTTTAATGCGGTCCAAATTATACACACAGGATGTTTAAACAATTAATTATCATGTGTACAGACCATCTGCTAAAAACCAAATATTTTCAGTTTTGATTTGAATATTACGTTCGACAATAAAAGATTTAACTAAAAGGGTAAGGTACAGGTGTATCAAAAGGAAAAAGGAAAAGGATAAAAATATAATAATGAGGTAAATAACATCATTCATAATCCCATATAGAAAACCCCAGAAGCACAAGAAAAGGCAGCACAAAAAAGAGTGGACACATTCACTAACAATAAGGTATTGTGGAAACAAATTTCTAGCCTAAAAATAGGACAGTGAACTAATGTACAATTTAAAGCATTATTATACCGTATGTGTCGTAGATGTGAAAAGCAAACCACACATAAAGGAAGAATACACTAAAATGGTTCAAGCTAAAAATCAAATAACACGAGAATACGATAGGTTAAAATGTGATGTAATGCTTATTACTAGAATCCATGTAAAAACGATGTAAGAAATGTTAAAAAATTTTTAACGTTTTATTAAAATTTTTTAAAAGTGTGACAATTTAAATCAATAAAAGGTTGCAGTGAGTGAAGTGGCCTATTAGTACTTTAAACTAAAATAATAGCTGGGACACTGTCTTGGGACTCCTTCCAATTGAAATGAGGCAATGGATTTATTGTCCTTTCAGGGGATTTTCTGTTGGCTTGCTGACATTGGGACGCTCTGTGGCAATGAAAGGCGGGATTGCTCTACTTCTTCTTAGCTCATCCACATCTTCTCCCATATCTGCCAGGAGAGGCAACCTTGGCATGGCAATCAGCTTTTAGCATTGTCATGGCCAGCCCGGGGTACTTGATGGTAAACTGGTAATTGGACAACCTGGCCATCCAGTGTTGCTCCATGGCACCTAACTTCGCGGTTTCCAGGTGTGTTAAAAGATTATTATCCATGAAGGTGGTGAGCTTTGCAGATACCAGGTAATGCTTGAACCGCTCTGTGATGGCCCAGACCAGGCTAGCAACTCCAACTTGAACGAGCTGTAATTCTCAGGGTTCCTTTCGGTAGGGCGAAGCTTCCTACTGGCATAGGCAATCACTCTTTCTCTGCCATTTTGCTTCTGCGCTAACACAGCTCATAAACCCACGTTACTTGCATCGGTGTATAGCAAGAATGGTTGGTCGTAGTCAGGGTAAGCCAGGATCTCTTCACCCATCAGGGCCTCTTTCATCTGCTGGAAGGATTCTTCTTGTTCCTGACCCCACTTGAATCAAGGACCTCCGGACTTGCCTTTCTTGGGCTGGCCTAACTAGATTTTGTAAAGTTTCTGCCTTCTTGGTATACTCCTTAATGAACCTCCTGTAGTACCCTACCAGTCCCAGGAACTGATGTATTTCCCTGATGCTTCTTGGCTCTGGCCATACCCTGATGATGGTTACCTTGTCTGGGTCTGGTGCCACTCCTTCATAACAACTAGATACTGGACCTTTGGCTTGAGTAGATGGCATTTGGATGGTTTTAGCTTCATCCCAAGCTTGGACAACGCTTCAAATACATCCGCCAGGTGTATCAGGTGTTCTTCATAGGTTTTTGAGTACACTATGACATCATCTAGGTAGAGTAGTACAGTCTCAAAGTTTTTGTGCCCCAGGCAGCATTCCATTAGTCTCTGGAATGTTCCGGGTGCATTTACATAGTCCGGATGGCATGCTGTTGAACTCGCGCAAGCCCATGGGAGTTGTAAATGCCGTTTCTCACAGTCTTCTTTTGCAACTGAGACCTGCCAATACCCACTAGTGAGATCTAAAGTTGAAAAGTAATTAGCAGACTTCAATGCAGCTAATGATTACTCTATGGGGGGTAACGGGTAAACAACTTTGTGTGTTATGCGATTTATTTGCCTATAGTCTACACACATTCTCATACTGCCATCCTTTTTCTTGACCAGAACTAGTGGAGCTGCCCAGGGACTGCATCTATCTCTTATTACCCCGCGTCCTTCATGTCCTGCAAACATTTCTTTGGCACACTGATAATATGCTGGTGGAATAGGCCTGTATCGCTCTGTGATAGGAGGGTGTGTAACTGTGGGTATATAATGGTGTACCCCTTTGACCCTACCAAAGTCAAGTGGATGCTTTGAACCAATAGTTTTTTATTAAGATTTCCAAACAAATCACAAAAGTATTAAACACATCCACATACATGAGAATGATCATATAATCCACCAATCAATAAATTAGGTGGAGGGGGGGAGGGATTTAGGAAAATGGGGTGGTTAAGACAAGGGTCGAGGGAAAAAAGGGGGGGAAGGGAGACAGGGGAAGGCTGCAATAAGATGATTACACATGAACAGTATTATGCACAGAGGAGATCCAGGGATCCCACCAAGTAAGAACTCTATTTCTTTTTAGGTAATGAGTGAGCCAGTATCAATTCATACTGGGAAATGCGTGTTAAGCCCAATCACCAGGTCAGTCAGGGAAGGAGCCACAGTTGATCTCCACCTTGCTGCGAGACACTGTCTTGCTGCAATGATAATATTAGTGGCAATAGGACGTATTGGCGTAGGAAATTGCTCCAGACCTATACCTAGTATCGCCAATTGGGGGGAAAAAGGGACGGGAAACCCAGCCAGTTCCACCAACAAGCGTTCCACCACTTTCCAAAATTGCGAGATCACCGGACAACCCCACCACATGTGGAGCGTGTCTCCGAGAATCTGACAGCCTTTCCAACAATAGGGAGTGGTCCCAGGGGATCCCCGGGCGAAGCGTGCCAGACGCTCAGGAGTGTGATACCATTGCATTTGGGTTTTTTTGGACTGTTCCAATGCGTCACACAAGAAGAGTAGCGAGACGCATGTGATGCAGCCATTTGCCATTCCTCACATGAAACAGAGAAGGACAATAGTACCTCCCACTTCAACATGTAAGGTAATTTAAGGTTCCCCTCAGAGCACAGCAAAGCTCTATACATGATAGAGACTCCATGCCTAGCAGAAATTCCAGCCTTCATGAAAGTCTGGAGTCCTGGGTCCATGGCTGTGAGATCTGGAGTTGGCCACAACAGTGAGGTCAGGAAGTGTCGGATCTGCAAATACCGGTTAAAAAGTAGTTTTCGGCAAGGTAAATAAAAGAGACAAGGCGGGAGAACTGTTGGAGGCGTCCAGATGAGTCCAACAGTTCCGATATATACCTAATCCCTCCTCTCCTCCACTCCAGAAGAGACAGATCTGGAACCAATCTCTCCACCGCAACTAGAGAAACGTATCGGTAGAGGAAGGAAAAATGAGATCTACCAATCTTTGCCCACACTCCCAACAAGGTGGTCATGACTCTAAGAGAGTCGGGGGGAGGCTGATACTTAAGTAAGTTCATCTCCAATAATAGACGGGTAGAGCCCCCTGGAGAAAAGTGGGATTCCATCTGCATCCATCTAGAAGAGGAAGCATCAGACCACCAATTTCCGGCAGCCTGAAGGATTGCAGCTCTTGCATATGACGCAATACTAGGTAGCCCATTCCTCCCCTAGAATAAGGGAGGAAGAGGACCCGTCTAGCAATCGGGGGGGTCTACCATTCCATACAAAACGACCTAAGGTGGCTTGCAGTGCTCGTATTGAATTACCTGGGAAGTTCAGAGGTATGCACCGTAGCAGGTAAAGAATTTTCGGAAGAATGGACATTTTGATAATCTGAATCCTGGCAATCCAAGATAGCTGCAGTCCCGAGAGTCTCTCAGTTTCCCTTCTGATATCACCATGTAAGGTTTCCCAATTACGTTTAACAATTGCAGAAATTTTGGTGATATATATCCCAAGTATTTAAATCCTTCCCTGGCCCAGGTGAACGGAAATAAACGTTGGAAAAACGCTTGGTCAGCAGCAGGAAGGTGTAGAGGGAGAATAGTAGATTTAGCAAAGTTCAGTTTGTAGTAGGAGGCAAGAGAGAATTCCTCCAAGACTGAAAGAACGGCAGGCAGAGAGGTGCGCAGGTCAGTGCAAAAGAAAATCACGTCGTCCGCGTATAGCCCTATTTTGTGTTCAAGGGAGCCAACTTTAACCCCTCGTATGTCCGTAGAGTCTCGGACAATGGAGGCAAGTGGCTCCATTATAAGGGCAAACACTAAAGGAGAAAGAGGACAGCCCTGACGAGTGCCATTGGTGATGTTAAAGCGCGGAGAGTGAAAACCTGAAACACTGACCGCCGCACAGGGATTAGAGTACAAGGCATTAATTGCATCTCGGATCGGTCCCCGTAGTCCAAACTTCAAGAGGACCTCGTCCAGGTATCCCCAGTGCACCCTATCAAAGGCCTTCTCAGCGTCCAGAGATAGGAGTGCACTGGGGAGTTTCCGACGTTCAAGCAGCTCCAGCACATTCAGGAGTCTGCGTGTACCATCAGAAGTCTGGCGTTCAGGGACAAAGCCCACCTGATCCAGTTGAACCAAGGAGGGGAGGACAGCCGAGAGGCGGGCAGCAAGGAGTTTCGCATAAATCTTGAGATCACAATTGAGTAGGGATATGGGCCTAAAGTCTCCAGGGGAGGTGAGTGGTTTCCCCTCTTTAGGAATAGTGGATATAAGTGCCTCCAGTCCCTCCTTACGAATTGAGCCTCTCTGCTGCCAGAAGGTGAAAAGTTTCAAAAGGTAGGGAGTGAGGAGAGTAGAAAAGGTAGAATAATATGCGTAAGAGAAACCGTTCTGGGCCAGGGGAGGTACGTTTCTTAATTGATCGTATGGTCATTGTTATTTCCCCTTCAGTGATCGGGGCATTCAAAAATCCCAATTGTTCTTGAGAGAGGCGAGGGAGAGAAGCTTTGGAGAGGAAAGCCTGTATGGTCTCACTAGAGGGCTGAGGAATGTCTTTCGAGTCCTTTAAATTTATAAGGATTGGTAAAATTTACCAAACTCTTCCGCAATTTTAATTGGGTTGCGTACCGTGTCTCCTGATGGGGTCAGCAAGGTAGAGACTCTGGACTGGGTCTCCCTCTTTTTAATTCTCCTAGCCAACAGGGCTCCTGCTCTATCCCCATGGCGTAAAACCTGGATTTGGTTTTTCTTAGATGTTTTTCAGCATTTTCTAGTAGACATGCTCTCAGGTCTCGTCTCGCCTCTATTAGTTCTTGCATGACAGGGCTTACGGGGGAGGTCCTATGTCTTGTTTCCAAGAGTTTAATCTTAGAAAGTAGAGCAGCAACTGTAGCCTCACGTTCCCTTTTGGCTCTAGACGCTAGCTGGAGAAGAACGCCCCGTTAGTACCGCCTTATGGGCGTACCAAAGGATTTCCGGATCAGTCCCAGTTACATCGTTAGAGATAAAGTACTGTTCCAGCTGCTCGTGTACATGTTGAGCATGTGATGGAAGGGATAGGGAGATACTCGTTCAGCCTCCAGCGAGCTGGTGGTCTGATCGAGGTAGGGTCGGTTACCTCCAAGGAAATCTGCGCATGATCCGACCAGGTTATAGAGGCAATACTGGCAGTGACACAATGTGGGAGGATGGAATCATCCACCAGAAAGTAATCGAGCCTACTCAAGGTTCCATGTCGGGGAGACATGAACGTATAGTCTCGTTCTGAAGGATGTAAGTACCGCCAGATGTCATGTAACTGAGACTGAGCGAAAATAAGGCCTAGATCGCCCCGATATGTCGAGGGATTCGAGCAGTCAAGATGCTTCTCCATGGGAGCGTTAAAGTCTCCAGCAATTATCCTGCAGCCTTTGGCGTGTAATGCCAGAAGTTTGAGAAAACCTTTCAGGAAAGAGCGTTGTGCTGTGTTTGGACCGTACACGGAAGCTAACGTATACAGGACTCCACCTAGTTGAGCAACAACCACAATATAGCGTCCCTTAGGGTCCGCAATTACTTCAACAGGAGAAAAATCAACATTTTTATGGACAAAAATCGCCACACCTGCCCGTTTGGAGTCTGCTGAAGCAAAATATTGGGAGGGATAGTTCTGGGAAGCCATCCTGTGACAATCTCCACTCAGGAGATGAGTCTCCTGTATGAACAAAATGTCGCCACCCGTTTTCTTGAGTTGGCGCCAAACCACACTTCTTTTGCCAGCAGAATTCAAGCCATTGACATTAACAGAGGCTAACGACAGGGTCATGATGATTCAGAGTACTCAAAACAGCTAGAGGTGTACAGAGAGTAAAAGCAAATCTGATTCTGAAAAGAAGGTGCAGCTCACAGCATTGTCCCTTCCAATAATACAACCAAGGGGAGGGAGGGGAGAAGGGTGAGGAGGGACCAGGGGTGATTTATCACAGTGCAAAACAAATGCAGTAGTAAATAATAACACGTGTCAGCGCAACGGCGCTGTCCCTAGACTATCAATAATAGTCAGAACAGAGTGCAAGGTAAGCCAAGCACCCACCAGGGGCGGCTGAGACCCCAAAGCTCCAGGAGGAGGAGGTCAGAGCCAACGAAGTTGCAGGGATAGAGAAGAATAGATGACAGAAAAGGTCAGAGAATCAGTGCAGTGCTAGTCAGAGAATTCAGAGAGATCAAGACAAGAAAAAACTTCAGTTAGTCAGAGCAAGATAGAAGAGGAGTGAGAAAAGTTAGAAATGCAGAGGGGGAGGGAGGGGGGGGGAGAGGAGCAGCAGGAGAGAAGGAGAAGGAGGAGAAAAGGATGATAGGAGGAAGGGGGGGTACAGCAACAGGGGATAAGGAGAAAACAATTAGAAGTGAGGATACAAGAGTGCGATTATGAGTTGGGGGAAAATAGAGAAGCAGGTAGAATAACCACAACAGGAAAGTAGAAGGCAGAAAAGGGAATAAAAGCAAGAAGAAGGTGCAGTGAAGATCAGCCATCAGCACTTATATGCAGTGAGCTAAAGAAACCTGTGCGTGCATCTGATGCATCAGTCCTTAGACCATTCTGGATTGTTGCTATCTCCAGGGTCAGGCCGCGGGGATACCACAGGGGATTGCTTCTCCGACATAGGGGCCGAGGGCCACAGTCCCCATCGAGCAAGATGCTTCTCAGCCTGTGGAGGGATGAAGCACACAGTCACTTTACCGTCCCGGCGGATCAGGAGCTTAGTGGGGAATCCCCAGCGGTATGGGATGCCCTTGTTCCTTAAGATTTCAGTGTAGGGT
Source organism: Allobates femoralis (assembly GCA_033576535.1). Classification (NCBI taxonomy): domain Eukaryota; kingdom Metazoa; phylum Chordata; class Amphibia; order Anura; family Aromobatidae; genus Allobates; species Allobates femoralis. The sequence continues at coordinate 12,411 of JARQOC010002770.1, read as the reverse complement.
CTGAATGCCCGTCGCAGGGCCAGCGTCCCGGGAGAGAGGTCCGGAAATACCTCCAAAGTTGCAAAGGAGTCCAGCAGTTTCGGGCCCTGGCGCAGGGCTCGCAGAAAGTTCTCCTTCACCTCATAATAGTGCAGGCGGGCGAGCACATCTCTAGGACGATCCTCCGGTACCGATGGGGGCTTCGGGACTCTATGTATGCGATCCACAGTAAGCAGCATCCTGGGGTGTCAGGAAGGACTTGGAGAACAAAATCCTGTAGCATAGAGCGCAGGTCCTGGGGTGCAATCTGTTCCGGTATGCCGCGAATCCTCACATTATTACGGCGAGAGCGATCCTCCAGGTCAAGCGTCTTAGCCGATATCCTGTCTGTCCTGGCCTGGTGCCGCTCATGAGTGTCCATCAGCTCATTGTGGGCCTCAACTAGTTCAGCCATTTTTTCCTCCAGCTTGTCCACCCTGGCACTGAGCTGCGTGACCTCCCCCTTCACCTCAGCCACCATCGCGCGCATATCCTGTTGCAGGGTGACTCTGAATCCCGCCAGCAGTTCCTCCATTGCACCCTTGGTGAGTGGAGCCTCCCGTGGGTCGAGGGACAGTGCACTCAGTTCTCCTGTTTGTGCATTCCCGCGCTTAGCCGCGCGCTGTGCACGGGGTGAAGAAGGAGGCGCCATGTTGGACGAGGAGAGGGGCTTCCCGCTCGGGAGAAAGAAATCTGAAACCCGCCTCGGTAAGCGCGGTGCGGGGGGTTTCTGTTTGCCCATAAGCTTCCCAGTGGTGCCGGGAGTATAAGGGAGAGTTTGAGGCTGCACAGGCTTCTTAGTTCTCTGGGTATGGCCGCGTTTGTGCTGTGGCTGATCAGAGCTCACCTAATATGCGACCGGAGCCATTGCTGCCAGGACACGCCCCCCGTCAAGTGGATGCTTACTGAATACCTGTCCATACTCCTGGACTACCTGATAGACACCATGCTTTTTATGTGTAGGAGTGGAAGCAGTCCCAACATGGAGCTGCTGACACCAGTCCTCTAGCAGTCTCTTGGGGTTGTTATCCTCCACCGAAGCTGGTGGGGTCAAGGGTCCCACTGCTTGGATTTTGTAATTGTGTACAGTGCACAGTTTAGCAATAGTGGATTATCCGGGTAGTTTGAACTCCTCCTCCCTACAGTTTAAGATGCGGATGGGTACCCTTCCCTTATGGACATCAACCATCCCCCTGGCTGCCAAGAGTGTAGACCTGTGTTCTAAGCTGACGGGCTCTACCACTGCCTGGTAGTCTTGTCCCCTTAGGCCTACAGCTGCTCGTCATCAGATCATCATTTCACTCCTTGGGGGTACCACAATAGGGATCAGGTCTGTTACCCGTGCACTACTAATTTCACCACCGGTCAGTTTTACCTGTTGTTGATGCAGGAGGGCTCTGATCTCTCTCTGGAGAACCTTCCGCTGCCCGGGTTTGGCAGTGTCCGCTATCTGCTGAAGTAAGAACAACACTTCACCCAATCAATTACCGACAACATTGGTACCAAGAATTTTGAAAGGATCTCGATCATTTGGGTTGTTTGCTACCACAATAAGCCCCTGGTCTTCCAGCTCCACCCTACCCACTTTTATTGGCACCTCTCTGATCCCAACTATGATAAGTGGTGCACTATTGGAAGCATAAATCACTTATAAAGAATATCTGGGATGGTGGTCACCTGCCACCCAGTGTCCAGCAAGGCAGGTGTTAGGATTACATCTGGTATGATAGACAGGAACGGTCTTTGTCCAATGTATGTATTATACCAGTCTGATGGGCCTGGGCGGTTTACTCCTGAGGTTTGGCCCCGGCCCCCAGGGGTTGCTCGTTTAAAGGACAGTACCTTGCAACATGGCCGGTCTTTCTGCAGCGACAACAAATGGGTTCACCCGTAGAGCTGTAGTGGTCAGTGGTCCTCCCTCAGAGCGATGTGGTCTTCCCGCCCTTGATCCAGGGGACGTCCTCCGGGCTGTCGGCAAGGTGGATCATTGGTTGCGGCTTAGGTCTAAGCTTAGGCTCTGCTTGCAGCTGCAGGGCTTCCATGACCGTGGTCAGGTACCTATTCAGCTGGCACACCTCGGTGCACAAGCTGTCAGTATGGTAGTCTGCATGTTGTTTTCAGCTGCAGGTAGGGCAGCAGATGTTACTTTTGCTTGAGTGTTGCTGCTCCGCCACCGCCGGATTGCAGCTTCAGGGGTTTCTATAGGTTGTAACCCCTAAATAGCCATGTCCTTTAAAGTGTGAAATTCTGCATCCGGGTTGCTCAGGGACCACCAGCGCACGGTTTTATTGTCCTCTGGTGACCGTAGCCCCCCGGATGAACTGCTCAATTAACATCTTATTCTCATCCGGTACGCTAGCAGGGTTAACTTGCTTCAAAGCTTGCAGTGTCTCCTGCAGACGCCAGGCATAGGCTCTGATGTCATCTTCTGGCTGCTGATAATAGTGGAAAAAAGCGCATTCGGATGTCAGTTTCATTACAGTCCTCAACAGCAATTCTCAGCTTATCAAAAATTATGGCAACTGATTCTTGCTCAGCCGCGGACCAGGTTTCAATCTCCCGCTCTGCTGCATCGGTTAACTGTCCCAATACAACAGCAGCCCTCTGGTTGCTGGTCATTGCGTACATATCTTGCACACTGCAGATCTTTCTTTTAAATGCTGACAAGGTATCTGGACAGCCATCATACTGGGGTAACCACTTAGCCCCCGGGACATACGGGTAGCAAGATCTGCATGATCGGTGCTACGACGCCCAGTGGGACGGATGCTTTACTGGCTGCGGACATACTCTGTTTGGGCTGATTTGCAGGGTCTAGGAAGGGGGTTTCGTCATCGCTGACATCTTGGGGGTGCCCCCCTAGTGAATCACAGCCACTTTTTGTATAGTTAAACGAGTGGTGATTCCACAGGCAGGGAGTGAAGCGTTCGTGAGTTTCCAGATTAGGCCGCTGTGCCTCGTCAGTACTCGGCAAAGCGAGGGGCGGGGCTTGCCTTCACGCTCTTTGGGCCTGTATGCCCCCTTTCTTCCCGCTCAATGATGCAGTAATGGCGGCACAACGTTAACCGTTCACGAATCACAGTTAAATCACACGGCACACAGTACCCGGTTACACCGGGCACCAAGTCCTGTTCGTGACATGCCAGAAAGCTGATGTGCCCGAGGGCCTATGGGGACTCTGTACCTGGGCGTGGAGCTGCAGGGGTGTCTGCAGGGCTGTCACCAGTGGCTCGCCCGGACCCATGGCCCTAGTGTTCAGCCTAAAAATTGGGGAAGGTTATTAAAAGGGTATAAGAGAATAAAGTTTGTCGTGACGCCACCTGTGGTTTCTGGCGAATGCACTAGCGCTGCTGTGGGCCTCCGTGGATGATGATCAGGCAGCTGGGTGGTATAGCTCCCACAGGCGGAGCAGGGTTCCCGGGGCTGTGGTTCTGTATCTTTACTGGTGGAATTGCAGGTAATGTCCAGGGTACTCTCCGGTGGCGGGAAACTCACGCCATGGTGAGTGAGTGTAAGGCCCCCTTGTTATTTTTCCCTTGTTGAAGCCCCTGCCCTGTATTAAATTAGGCCTGGCCTCCTCTGCTCTTCTGTCACCTGTGTGTTGTAGTGGAAACCTTCATGTGGACTGCCGCTATTTTCTCTCCTGCGATGCCTGGCTCCCTTCTTGGTTGCTACACAGATGCCTGGGAGACTGGAGTCTCCTCAGTGAACCAGTTTCTCTCTGAGTTGAGTCAGATCTCAAACAGGTCTCCTGTCGCCGTAAGTTTGATAATCTTACTCCTAAACAGAGACAGGCGATTAAAGAACTACAGGACCTGAAAGACGTGGTATTTAAGGCGGCCGACAAGGGGGGGAATATTGTTGTGTGGCCAATGGCTCAATACGAAAAAGAGGCTCTTAGACAGCTTCGAGACAAAACTACTTATAGTAGACTACATTCTAACCCCTTACCTGATCATTTGTCTGAGCTGCTGGCTATCCTTGATGGTTCTCTTGATCAGGGTTTGATTAATAAAAAGATGGCCGATGGGCTCTTGGTGATGTTCCCCGTCTGCCCACGTTTTACTTGCTACCCAAGATCCACAAAGATGCCCTCCGGGACGTCCGATTGTGTCCGGGATAGGTGGTCTCTGCGAGCCAATTTGTAAATTCATTGACTACCACCTCAAGCCCTTGGTAGAGACTTTACCATCCTATCTCAAGGACACAACGGACGTCCTGAAGCGTGTTGACGGCATCTTTGTGGAACCTGATATGCTTTTGGTCACGGCTGACGTAGAATCCCTCTATACGTGCATTGGCCATACTGATGGCTTGAATGCGGTCCGCTTCTTCCTCGAATCTGGCGGTGTGGATGGTGCCCTTGGTGAATTTATTCTAGAGCTGCTCCGCTTCATCCTGACCCACAACACTTTTGTGTTTAAGGACGTCGTCTATCTACAGGAGCGCGGCACTGCTATGGGCGCGGCCTGCGCGCATTCGTACGCCAATCTCTTCCTTGGTTACTGGGAGAGATACATTTTTGGCGACGGAGGCGTGCGGGCCAGCGCCCAGGTGCAGTGCTGGATGCGCTACATAGACGACGTCCTTTTTTTTTTTTTTGTGTGGCAGGGTTCGGCGGAGCAGCTCGATACGTTTATGCAAGAACTTAACATGAACTGTTACAATATCAGACTGACGTACAAGTGTAGTCCGGTAAAGATTGACTTCCTGGACGTCGTCTTGGAGGTGGATTGCTCCGGTCTGATTTAGACGGACGTCCACAGGAAGTCAACTTCCGTGAACTCCCTGTTACACGCTTCTTCTGGTCACAGTTCATCCACCATACGCGCCATCCCCACCGGCCAATTTTTGAGGATGAGGCGGATCTGTTCGACCAAGGAGGGATTCGATCGTCAGTCCGTGGACCTCAAGCAAAGATTCAGGGATCGTGGATATTCCAACAGGTGCATCAAACGTGGTTTTCAGAGGGCTGAACATACACCGAGAGAACTTCTGCTGAAACAAAAATCAAAAAAACCTGTGTTTGAACCGACACTGCGCTTTGTGGGTACTTATAACCATGAGTGGCAGACCATGCGGGACATTCTCAGGAGACACTGGGGGGTCCTGCGTACCGATCCTACTTTGAGTAAATGTATTCCTAATAGACCTTTCATGACTCCACGACGCGCCAGAAACCTTGGTGATATGTTGGTCAACAGCCACTATGTGCCGCATGTGCCAAATCTCTTTGGGTCTCGGGGACCGATGTTGGGGTGTTACCCTTGTGGACATTGCGTCTCCTGCGCCAATGTGGAACGTGCAACCCATTTTCACTCGGCCAACGGCTCACGTGGTTTCGAGATCAGGTACAGGATATCATGCTCATCCACACATGTGGTATACTTTGCTCAATGTGCCTGCCCTCTGATCTACGTGGGTCTGACGTCGAGAGAATTAAGGGTACGCACACGCGAGCATGTTCGTGACATTGTCGCAGCGAAAGATGCAAAAGATCCCACTGTGCTTAAAACTATACCTAAGCACTTCTTCAAACATCATGGGTGCAACCCTGCTTCCTTCAAGGTCCGTGGAATGGATTTGGTACATTGCGGCAACAGAGGAGGTGACCTAAAAAAGGTACTGGCCCGCCTGGAGACTAAATGGATCGTGACGTTGGGTACTCTTACCCCCAGTGGGCTCAATGAGAGTGTCTCCTATGGTCCTTATTTATGAGAGACTGTTTCTGATGCCATAAGCTGGTTTTCATTTTCTTTCTTTTTCCAGTTTTTAATTCTTTTTCCTGGTTCTATTTTTTAGGTTGTTTTTAATTGCACACACCTTGCCTATACACCTTTTTGGTGCACAAGCCTTTTTTTCCTGCGTCCTTGCCCTTGGATCACCATATGTGAAACATACAAACTGGACTATGCTGTGACAGTGAGATGGAGATCGACCAATCCTACTACTGAATGACTATTGCCTGAATCCTAGAGACTCCTCTTCTTTTTGGGGATAGTTATATGCTGATGTGGACTGATTCTCCTGCTCTCCCATTCTGACATAATACAGAACTTTTTCCCACCAGGTTGTTTTTAGTATCCATATTACATCTGGGTGCTCCTAGCTGGGTAATTCAGCAGCCATGGTCTGTGCTGCGTCTCAGAGGTCTTGGCACCCGCCCACCGGCGCCGCCCACCCGCCCAGCATATACAGTGACGCGTCCCTACGCTGGATGACGGTGCGGGCATGCGCGGTGAGTGGGAGCCACTCTAGGCTTCAGCGCACAGACTACGCATGCGCATGACGCAGCGGTGAACCCGGAAGTGCTTTACATCGCATCCGGGTCTCACAGCGCTATAAAGACACCGCCGGTGTCCTGGCATGTCCTGGCAAATCAGTCCTATACTTGTTCTGAGAACCATTTAAGGTGGAATTTTCTACCAGAATGGTGCACTTTATTTATTTAATATGTGGTTCTCCATAGTATCTGTACTATTGTAATACCTTCTGCATGTATATTGTAAAACCCATTTCTACAGCAGTCAAGTACAGCTGCTCTACACTTTGGTCTTAACATGTCGGTTTGAGTTGCATCTCAGAACCTCTGTTTTGTCACTTTTTATCACACTTTTTACACATGATCTAATAAAGAAAAAAACTTTTACTGCAATATACTCCATGTTTCCTCCAGTTTATAAAATTTCTCTCCTGCGATGCCTGGCTCCCTTCTTGGTTGCTACACAGATGCCTGGGAGACTGGAGTCTCCTCAGTGAACCAGTTTCTCTGCTGGGCTAGATGCTGTTGTGTAGACTTGGACTCCGGCGGCCGGGTGGCTTTCTGGGGTGAACCAGTACGGATCCTCTGCCCCCAGTCTGCTCTGCCTTCGTTCCTCACGCCTTGTCTTCGACCTCACTTAGGTCCCTGCACTGGCTAGGCTGTTAACTGCTCGGTTGTCAACTGGCTCGGGCCTAGCATGGCCCCGACACCCCAGGACGTCTTCACAGTTCTCCTAGCGACTGCACACTCCGCCCCCAACACCGACATTTATAGGGGATCTTGCTTAAAGGCAGCAAGTTGCACTCCCCTACAGGTCTGGGGTGTATATGTTTGGGGTTCTCACTGGAAATCCATCTATGTTTTAGGTAGGTCTGTGGTTACCTGTACTGGCAGGGCGCCACAGATGGTAGTTCATAATTTCGGGATACTGTGCATTTACAGTGGGTACGGAAAGTATTCATACCCCTTTAAAGTTTTTGTTCTTTCTTTCACTGCAGCCATTTGGTAATTTCAAGAGTTCATTTTTATCTCATTAATGTACAGTCTGCACCTCATCTTGACTGAAAAAACCAGGAATATAGATATTTGTGCATATATAAAAAGAAAAACTGAAATATCACATGGTCATAAGTATTCAGACCCTTTGCTCAGTATTGAGTAGAAACACCCTTTTGAGCCAAGAGTCTTCTTGGGAATGATGCAACAATTTTTTTACACCTGGATCTTCTGCTATTCTTCCTAGCAGGTGCCCTCCAGTTCCATCAGGTTGGATGGTGAACATTGGTGGACATTTTCAGGCCATTTTCAGGTCTCAGTTGGGTTCAGGTCAGGGCTCTGGCTGGACCAGTCATGAATGGTCACAGAGTTGTTCTGAAACCACTCCTTTGTTATTTTAGCTGTGTGCTTAGGGTCATTGTCTTGTTGGAAGGTGAACCTTCGGCCAAGTCTGAGGTCCAGACCACTCTGGAATGGCTTTCATCAAAGATATCTCAGTACTTGGCCGCATTCGTGTTTGCTTCAGTTGCAATGAGTTGTCCTGTCTTTGCAGCTGACAAACAACCCCATAGCCTGATGCTGCCACAACCATGTTTCACTGTTGGGATTGCATTGGGCAGGGGATAAGCATTGCCTGGTTTTCTCCACACATACCACTTAGAATTATCACTTAAAAGTTCTATCTTCATCTCATCAGACCAGAGAGTCTTATTTCTCATAGTCTGGGAGTCCTTCATGTGTTTTTCTTTTGCAAGCTTTCATATGTCTTGCACTGAGGAGAGGCTTACGTCGGGCCACTCTGCCATAAAGGCCCGACTTGTGGAGGTTTTCAGTGATAGTTGACTTTGTGGAACTTTCTCCCACTCCTACTGTACCTCTGTAGCTTAGCCACAGTGATCTTTGGGTTTTTCTTTACCTCTCTCACCAAGGCTCTTCTCCCACAATTGCTCAGTTTGACTGGATGGCAGGTCTAGGAAGACTTCTGGTGGTCCCAAACGTCTGCCATTTGAGGATTATGGAGGCTGCTGTGCTCTTAGGAACTTTGACTACTGCAGAAAATCTTTTGCAACCCTGGCCGGATCTGTGCCTCGCTACGATTCTGTCTCTGAGCTCCTTGGGCAGTTCCTTTGACCTCATGATTCTCATTTGGTCTGACATGCACTGTTAGCTGTGAGGTCTTATATAGACAGGTGTGTGCCTTTCCAAATCAAGTCCTATCAGTTTAATTAAACACAGCTGGACTCCAATAAAGGAGTAGAACCATCTCAAGGAGGATCACAAGGAAATGGACAGCACGTGACTTAAATATGAGGGGCTGAGCAAAGAGTCTGAGTACTTATGACCCTGTGATATTTCAGTTTTTCCTTTCTAATAAATTTGCTCAAATATCTACATTTCTGTTTTTTTTTCAGCCACGATGGGGTTGCAGAGTGTACATTAATAAAAAAAAAACAATGAACTTTTTTTTAATTTACCAAATGGCTGCAATGAAACAGAGTGAAAAATTTAAAGAGGTCTGAATACTTTCTGTACTCACTGTAGCTGCAGGATCCAATAGGCTTCCTAAAATAACAATGCACGTTCCCAAATGCCACCTCTATTTGGCCTGAATACCCTCTCAATTGGGCAGCCACATATCTGTAAAAAAAAAAAGAAGTGTCAAACTTAAAAAAAAGTTTTTGTAAGTAGATTTTGTTAGCCTTAATAATGAACATTTTATTGTCTGAATCGTACAATTTGTGCTAGACAGGATACTGGAAATTGCTTCAAATGGTAGTCTCTGAGGAATACAGGTACATAACGAAAAAACATCACATGTTATCGTATTTTTTGTATGGAAGTTAAAAGTTCCGTATCATGTTAACTAGTTTAGACCCTCTAACCTATTACTACCTGTCCCTACAGCTATCTTGTACATCCCTAACCATCCCTGTCTGACCTAAATGTGAAGTATAAATGTGAAATAAAAGTGATTTATATATATATCTTAAATTTTTTCCTTGTTCTGAGGACATTCCTAGACGTGTGGACAATGGGTGGGCGGTCTCTCTAAGTCCATTTTCCCCCCTCACTGCTGGTATCATCTCTCGGTGGGTAACATAATTCATTCAGGTCTAGTCCTGTGCATTGTGGGGGATTATCGGGTGTACTGGCCCAATAGACTTATATGGCAAACAAAGTTTCAGCTCACCCATCAGCCTCCCAAGAAAGGACGATCCGAACTGTCGCTCAGAGCCGCCCTGTTCCCGTCTGTTGAACATCCAGCAAAGGCAAAATAATCCTCCAGTGAACTCAGGAAATCAGATGAATATTAAAATGAATCCTTTATTTTTCCTGATTTAAAATTTCATGTTACAGGCAGTATAGAAGAAAGAGTCGGGGTTTGTCCGCGCTAGACCACAGGGAAAACGGAGGATGCAAGCAAACCTTTATTTACACTCAAGCCAACGCGTTTCGTGGCCACCTGGCCACTTCATCAGGGCAGAAATGTTAGTCAGTTCACAAGAATATTATGGAGGTTCCAGTTAACTTTATAACCACTTTTTCATCCCAAAATAAGGAGATTAAGGATATCATTCATAAACATTGGGGGGTTTTGTTAAATGACCCCATATGTAAGAAATGTTTACCCCTGACCCCCGTTGGTGACATACAAGAGAGCACCTTCTTTAAAAAGTATATTGGCCCCGAGCAGATTGAGGAAAAAGAAATTGGCTATAAAGGGATCCAATACTTTCTCTAGGACAATGACAGTGGGATCGTATAAGTGCAATAAAAAGAATTGTTTATGCTGCGCCTGGATTAACCACAAGGCTGTCAGCTTTTTTTCCCATAATGACAAAGGGACAATCTTTAACATCAAGTACAGGCTTGATTGCCAGTCAAGTTTTGTAATCTACCTTGTAGAGTGTATATGCGGTAAACAGTATATAGGTAGAACTATCCAACCGTTACACAAAAGGATTAATGCGCACAGGCATAATATTAAAATAGGTTTTTTAAAACATGGGTTATCAAGACATGTTAGCACTATACATAGGGGTCATGTCGATTTGAAAATTTCCCCTATAGATCATATTCCTATTGATACTCCCAACAGGGTTCAAGCCTTGAATAAACGTGAGATTTTTTGGATCTATAAATTGGGCACGATAAATCCTGGAGGGCTAAATGAGATTTCAGATCTGTTTTAAATTCTGTGGTTTCTCCTTAGCTTAATTTAATTCTTCTTTTTTTATCTCCTTGGTCCCCCCTGGGTAGGTCCCAGGTTACCTTTTACTCTAGGTGGATCAGGGTCTCCTTGCTCCTGCAGGTCCTCCATGTGATTAATTATCCTCTGGTTCTTTGTCAATTCTAGATGGGCTCCGGCTCCCTTGAACTGACCGCTGCTGAAGTTCCCTTCTTTAAACTTTCCTGTTCATCCTCCTTCGCCACTGGTCCATACACTCCCTGTCTTGGAGCAATGGTGACTAAATAAATAGGTACCTGAAATTATCGTAATCATATATATGTAATTTAAATAGAAGGGGACTGTCACTGAAATGGATTGATCCCTCTTTTTTCCTTTCCTATGTATTTCCTTTCTTTCTGTTGCTGCCGCTGATCCGCACAATATCTGTGTTAGATTGGGAGAGTACTAATGAATCCATATGTTAAATTATATATTCTGTTTTTGGGTTATGGTTAGTGTGTAAGAATTATCCGTTTTCCCTTTTATTTTTAATTCTTTGGTTTAGTTATATAAATAGTTTTAACCGATAATTATTGTTTTTTCATCATATGAGTGGTCTATTGTAGACATCACCTTTTTAGTGTTGATAAATCAGATGAATCCCTGGTGGAGCCGTGGGCTAGCGGTGACACCAGTGGATATTGGAGTGTGGGCTCTCTAATGTGAGTTCAAACTCCCGCACCAGCTCTAATGTTCTTTTATCAAAATGATCTAACCTAGATACTTTTAAATAACTTTAGATGATGACCTCAGAAGCTATAAGCAGCTAGAATGGGAAATCAGATTGCTTTATCCATTTTTTAGCTGTTGAAACATGGGTTCTATGCTGCTATCCCTTTTGCTGAATTGCACATTGATTTATACATTTTAATACATGTTAATCATTGATTTTAGCATTTTATATCATAGAAATGTCTTTTTATCCACAGTTTTATAATAATTTCTCATCAGGATCTTAATTTCTAGGATTTTATCCAATGGTGGGCGTTCCCACAGGAACTGACATCACCATGATGTCATTGGTTGTAATGTATATAATGGCTTCTTGTGAACTGACTGTAACATTTCTGCCCTGATGAAGTGGTCAGGTGGCCACGAAACGCGTTGGCTTGAGTGTAAATAAAGGTTTGCTTGCATCCTCGGTTTTCCCTGTGGTCTAGCACGGACAAACCCCGGCTCTTTTTCTCCTATACTGTATGTATTTGCATCCCGGGATCTGCAGCGGTCAAAATTTCTACAGATGGTTGTGACTTTCACAACCATACCAGGTGAGTGGATTACCTTTGTTAATAACACACTGGTGTCCCTCATTTACCGCCTTAGTGCGCTCCCCCTCTCTCTAAATTTTTTGCATGTTACAGGCAGTGGATACCCCGGCACGTAGGAAAGAATCCCACGCGTTTCGACTCTAGCGAGTCTATGTCTTGGATCCAATAATAATCCTTTATTTTTCCTGATTAAAATTTCATGTTACAGGCAGTGAATACCTCAGCACGTAGGAGAGAACGCATGCGTGAGATTCTCTCCTGTGTTTGGGTATCCACTGCCTGTAACATGAAATTTCAATCAGGAAAAATAAAGGATTATTATTGGATCCATGACTAAGACTCGCTAGAGTCGAAACGCGTGGGAATCTCTTCTACCTGCCAGGGTATCCACTGCCTGTAACATGAAATTTCAATCAGGAAAAGTAAAGGATTATTATTGGATTGATGATTAAGACTCGCTAGAGTCGAAACGCGTGGGATTCTCTCCTACGTGCCAGGGTATCCACTGCCTGGAACTAGAAATTTTAATCACGAAAAATAAAGGATTCATTTTAATATTCATCTTCCTTCCTGAGTTTGCTGGAGGCTTATTTGCCTATAATAGACTTATATGGAGTTCGGCCTCAAGTTCGGGT
>JARQOC010002769.1:0-21977 GCA_033576535.1 Allobates femoralis | reverse complement strand
CCTGAGGGATTCCATCTCGGTGAACCACTCCAAAATAGAAGGAGGCAATTGCTCCCTCCAATGTCGGGGGATCACATTGCGTGCTGCACAAAGGCAGAACCGAAGGATGTCTTTCTTCTGTCTTTTCCATGAACCAGGGAGCATAGAGAGCAGGGCCATCTCGGGGGTACCTCCCGCATGCCTGCCTGTAACCAGGTTATAGTTGCGGAATACTTTCTTCCAAAAATCACTGATAAGGGGGCAACTCCACCATACATGAATCATTGTGCCAACCTCAAGACCACATCTCCAACAGAGTGGGGAGTTGGCCGGGGAGAACCGATGCAGCCTGTCCGGAGTAAGATACCATCTAAGGCGTATCTTGTAACACTTTTCCAGTGCCTCACAAGATCCTGAGGTTTTACGAGACATCAGAAAACACCTCTCCCAGTCTTGAGCATCTATCGTCCTTCCCAAGTCAGCCTCCCATGCCCGCTGATAACTATGGGCCTCTGCCTCGGCTGCTCTAGATGTGATGGAATATAAGACCGATATACCTCTAGTAGGTCCCTGCTTGGAGGTAAATATCCTCTCCAGGGAAGATAATGTAACATCCGAGTCCCTTCGGAGGGGTAGAGAATGCACAAAGGAGCGAAGTTGGAGGTATTCCCACCACTTCAGTCTCACATCTGGGGAAGACGCCTGTAATTCGGTAAACGGAGGGAGTTCACCTCGACAAAGAATCTGACCCACCCGGGTGTCATTTTCCGCTCGCCACAAGAGGAGAGCCCGATGAGTCATGCCCGGGGGAAAAGCTGGATTATGGAAGATTGGAGTCAGGGAGCTAACCGTTGTCTTCCCATTCAAATCACCCCATGTCACTCGCCATGCTCTCAGCAGTTCAACAGTCAAGGAGGCTAGTTGGCAAGAAGGTTTAAGGGCCTCCATCGGGATCCACTGTAAGTGGTCTAGAGGAACAGAACTACCGGACTGCTCAATCTGGATCCATTGTTTTACGTCTGTCTTAAAACGCCAATCAAGCAATCGCACAAGAATGGCGGCCAAGCAATATCGTCGCATATCCGGCAGTCCAACACCTCCAGATTCCCTCAAGGAAGACAGAACCCTGTAGCTCACTCGTGGTTTCATACCGTTCCAGACAAATCTAGAGATTAATCTGCGAATGGTGTGAAAGTATGCCCCGCAAGGCCAAACAGGCACCGCCTGAAAGACATATAAAAATCTTGGGAGAATGTCCATCGTAACGACATGAATTCTTCCCAACCAAGATATCTTCAAAGGTCTGTAAGATTCCAATAAGGCACCCACCCGGTCCAAGAGAACCTTGTGGTTCAAGTGAAAGGCCTCGCGCACATCAGCAGGCAAATTAATACCTAGGTATGATATGTGTCCCGGTCTCCACCGAAAGGAGAATCCCTTAGAAAGGGAGGCCACTTCAGATGCAGACAGAGAGACGTTCAACGCCTCAGATTTGGAATAATTCACCTTGAAATTGCTGAGGTCTCCAAATCTGTTGAACTCTTGTAACAAGGCGCGGAAGGTCTCCGAAGGGCGAGTGACGTACAAGAGAACGTCATCAGCAAACAAAGCTGTTTTATGATGGGTGTCTCCCACTGAAATCCCGTGTATACCGCCATTGTCCCTGATGGCTTTCGCCAAGTGCTCCATAACGATAACATAAAGCAAGGGAGATAGTGGGCAGCCTTGTCTTGTCCCATTCCTGACAGGGAAGGAACCCGATAGGTTACCGTTAATGCGTACCTTGGCGGATGGACAGGAGTACAGTGAGGAAACCCCACTCACAAACTTACTACCTAGGCCAATGTGCTTCAATGCCTCCCACAGAAAGCCCCAATGGACCCTATCAAAGGCCTTTTCTGCATCTATAGATAGCAGACAAAGAGGGGACTTCCACATCCTAGCCTTCTCAATCAGGAGGAAAGATCTAATGATGTTGTCCCGCGCCTCTCGACCCTTGACAAAGCCCACCTGATCAAGGTGGACAATCGAGGGGAGCCTCAAAGACAATCTATCAGCCAATATCTTGGCGAACATCTTGACATCAATGTTCAGCAGAGATATTGGACGGTAACTTGCCGCCTCAGAATGATCTTTGTTTGGTTTGGGAAGCACACAAATGTGTGCCTCTAATGCTTGCGGTGTTAGGGTGCCTCCTTCCATGAGTGCTTTGAACGCAGAGAGCATGTGAGGTAACAGGTCGTCAATTAGAGTTTTGTAGAAGATGGGAGTATAACCGTCCGGGCCGGAACACCTAGATGTCGGGGAGGACTTGACCACATTCGCCACCTCTTCTTCTGTAATGTCACTTTCTAAAGACAGAATATCATCGTCAGATAAAGACGGGATATTCACCTCAGAAATGTATGCCTGAATTTTAGCTTGTAAGTCGTCGGGATGCATGTCCGCAAATTTTCCCCTCAAGGCATATAAATCCGCATAAAAATTTTTGAACACCTCAGCTATGTCTTCCGTGCGATGTACCATCTTGCCATTTGGAGACTTTATGGAAGGGATATACGCAGGTCCCCCCCTAGGATGTAAAAGTCTAGCTAGGGGACGTCCGCAATTATTGGCTTTTTTATAAAAATACGCCCTAGATCTTTCCTTGTGTCTGTCATATTTTCCGTCTAATAGATTCTTTAACTCCAATCTCTTAGATGCTAATTCAACCAGCACCCCATGGTTTCTAGAGGCCTTATGCGTCACTTCCAGTCGGCCAATCTGGGAGAGCAATTCGCTCATCCGTTCAGATTGTTGCTTCTTAATCCTTGTCCCGTGTTTAACAAGCGTTCCTCTAAGAATGCATTTGAGAGCTTCCCACTTAATGGTTGGAGAGGACGCGTCTGACGCATGTGTCTGAGAAAAAGTCCTGATGTCAGATTTCAATTCCTCCAGACAGACCGCATCGGATAGGAGGTGGCTATTTAGTCTCCAGGACCACTCTTTCCTAGCCAGCCCGGGAACCTCAATAGACAGGAAGATGGGGCTATGGTCCGAGTGGACAATATTGCCTATAGAGGCTTTGGGTGTCCAAGAAAGGATCCCATGGCTGACCAGGAACAGGTCGATACGACTATAGGAGCCGTGTACCCCTGAGTAAAAAGTATAGTCCCTACCAGCGGGGTTGAGGATCCTCCAAACATCCACCAACTGAAGTCTACACAAAAGTCTCCGGAGTGCTATTACACGTCTACGAGGAGTCGCCCCCCTACCAGAGGTGGTGTCCACGGAAGGGTCAAGGGTAAAGTTGAAGTCACCCCCGATGATGACCCGCCCCTCCGCAAAATCTGCCAATTTCATCAGGAGGGTTTTGCATACCCTCGTCTGTTCCCTGTTAGGAAGGTACCAATTGACTAAGGTCAATGGGGTTCCAGAAACCACCAACTTGAGAAAGATGTAGCGACCTCCCTTGTCAATCACCGAATCTAGAATATTGTATGGCAGATTTTTATGAAGAGCTATGGAGACACCCTTGGTTCTGGATTCGGGATTCACGCAATGTATCCACTCAAAGAACTGTCCCCCTCCAAAGGATGGAACGTGACCCTCCTTAAAGTGTGTTTCCTGAAGGAACATCACCTGCACCCCATTCCTCTGCATGTCTGATATAATGTGACTTCTCTTTTGGGGGGTATTAAAACCCTTGACATTTAAGGACCCAATCTTTAGAGTTCCGCCCGCCATACCGAGCCCACCCAGTGATGACTAAATGGCCTAAAGGAGTTAACCAAAACAGCACCCTGAAGAGAAGAAAAAAAAAAAAAAAAAAGAGAGGGGGAGGAGGGAAAGAGGGGAAGAGTTTAGAATGAGTTTTGCGGGAAGGAGATCCTGTTGGACTGACGAGAAATAGATAATACCTTCACTTGGGGAAAGTACTTTACAGCAGCGTCACACTCTAAGAAAGGTGTGACGTCCCCGTGGGAGAATGCCTTTCCAATGGAAAGGAGACTTAAACAGTGCAAACTCCAGGTAAGACACCTAGAGAATGCAAGTGTGTTAGAACTATAAGTAAATACAAAAACTATAAGCGACCGAGAATAACCATCTCCCCGGCCTGTTACTAAGGGCATGAAAATGCAAACTAACATAACTCTAATATAGCATCAACATTCCGGCTCTAATTCAATTCAACCGTTTGAATAAAAGTACAATATAGTAGAAGGAGGGAGAGAGGCCCCCATCCCACTATGTGGTGGGGTGGAGTACTCTCTATATTATGCACCAAAGATCTATAATGGTGTTAGGAGTCAATTATAAAATCATGAAATTACGAGGGATCATTAATAGAGAAAGGAAGAAGGGAGGTCGGAGAGGTTATATTTGAGGCGGGAGACGTAGGGAAGACAGGAAAAACGAGTGGGGGAGGGAGAAAAGAAAGAGAAAGGATGTAACATATTGCTATATGGACCTCCATAGAAGAATATAGGCAGTCATCGGCCATATAATTGTATCAGAAAAAAGCGGAGGGGCATAGAAGGCAGAAGAAAGGGAAGAAAAGGAGGATGAAAGGTAAAGAAAGAAAAGGGTGAGACACATCCTTAAAAATATAAAGATAGTTATCATTAGGCAACGTCACAGCATCATATGACGGCACATTGAGAATCCCGTCCCTACTATTATGGCAATAAAAAAGGGGATACTTTAACTCTCAAAAACCCAAAGGCAACAGAAAAGTCACCCATCATCAAGTTGGCTCTCCTCGCTGAGTCTGCGGCGTCTCCGGTTCCTGCCTCTCCCGTTCCTTCTTCTACGGTTATTCCATGTCAGGCGAGATCTTGACTGGAGCATACCGTCAAACGTAGAAGACGGCCAATCTGGGAATAGGAGGCCTGGGTCAGGTATTTCCAGGGCCTGGAGGAATCCCCGCAGCTCCCGAGGGTGAGAAAGAGATACTAGCTGGTCTCCACGGCGAACTTGCAGGCGAAATGGGTAACCCCAAGAGTACAACAACTGGTTCTGACGCAGGAGATCCAAAAGAGGCCTCAATGCACGCCTTTTTTGAAGGGTCCGTCTGGACAAGTCGGCTAGAAGTTGCAGCTGGGTTCCTAGAAAGGATATATCTTCACAC
This sequence comes from Allobates femoralis, assembly GCA_033576535.1. Classification (NCBI taxonomy): domain Eukaryota; kingdom Metazoa; phylum Chordata; class Amphibia; order Anura; family Aromobatidae; genus Allobates; species Allobates femoralis. Next base: position 16,888 of record JARQOC010002769.1, on the reverse strand, counting down.
TGTCTTGCTTTGACAAAGACCTCCTCCTTGACCTGGTATCTGTGAAACCTGCAAATGACATCACGTGGCGGCGCTCCTTCCGGAGGGACAGGGCCGAGGGATCGGTGGGCTCTGTCAAACTCGATGACTGTCTCAGCTGGAGTGTTCCGAATAGAGTTAAATACGTCTCTTAAGGTGGACCACAACTGAGATGGAGTCACAGACTCCGGGAGGCCCCGGATCCGAATGTTCTGCCTCCGTTCCCTGTTTTCCAGGTCCTCAAGAGAGTCTAGAAAGGCCTCCTGCTGGGATCTCTGAAGCGACGCCTCCTCCTCCAGGGCCTGGACTCGTTTAGTTAAGTCATCAACAGTGGTATCAGTCTGGGATACTTTATCAGATATCACCTGGACCTCGCCTCGGAGTGTTGCTGTCGTAGACTTAAGGGAGGACTCCACTTTAGTGATAAAATCGGACAATTCTTCCCTTGTGGGGATGTTCATTATTCGTGCTTTAAAGGATTCCCACATATCACCCTCAGGGGTTGGAGAATCACCAACATCCTTAGTCAAGTCAGTGGAGGATTCTGAGATATTAGAGGGTGTGACATCTCTTTTGGTCATAGAGAGGTTAGACTTAGGTACTGGAAACTCAAATCCTGATCTTTGAATCTCAGAATAGGCATTAGAAAAAAGTATCTGACTTTGGAGTAGCGCCCCCTCTTGTAGTGGTCGGTCAGGGAATTGCACTTCCCTATCCAGGTAACTGGCTGCCTGATTAAAGTTTATGGAGGGATCATAAGTCTCACTTGTAGCTGTCATCTGTGAGAGTCCTGGTGTGTGATTCCCTCCACAGCCCACCGAGACCTCGGTCTCTGAGCCCCTGCTGCCGCTCCTATCCTCTCCCATAAGGGCCGCCCCAACAGCATCTCCAGCCATTGTTTTGTCTGTGTGGGAGCGCGCTGTTCCCTCAGACTCCATGTTTCCCATCTGGGTCATGGGCTCAGCAGACTCACCGGGCAGCGCGCCACTTGTGTTCCTCCATTCAGGGGTGTTGGGCATCACGCCAGGGGCTGAGAGCGGCCGTGTGTAGAAGCCGGATCGCGGTCCTCCATCTTTTCTGTGTGCAGCGCTGGGCTGCGCAGCTACAGGCGCCGCCATCTTGGGAGCTGCTGCAGGGACCAGGGGCTTGTGTGAGCTCCGCAAAAAGCGGGTTATGGAGCCCGGATTCGGGATCGGAGGGTCCGGGGTAGTAGCCGGGTGCCTGCTCCTCCTTTTCGCCGGCATTAGGTGTAAGAAGAGCCGGGGTATGAGACGCTATTGTCGCATTAAAGCGGCCGGGGAGACGGAGCTCAAGCTCTAGTGTGCTGCTCCCTCCATGGCCAGGACACGCCCCCCCTTTGGCATCCTTTTAACAAACATGTCACACATAATCGCATCTATGTATTGAATAATTATTGAAAACCTATTGAATAGCTCATGATTTATTTGTTAAACATATTCCTGTGATAGATGGCATCTATCTTTCAAAGACTTCCAAGTTAAAAAAAAATATGTGTAACCTACACTTTTCTTTTGGACATCATGGGACAAACTAGTGTAGCCTAATGTGGTGGTTTAGTCCTTTTTCTTGTAGTATATTGAAATGTATATGGTAGGTGGAGACTAAAGGATGTTTTTTTTCATAGCCATCTGGCAAACATTCCCAATGGAGACATTTAACATGGAATGTTCCTTGTGTATATTATAAATGTGGGATAAAAACTGGATTTTTTTACTCCCAGTGGAAATAAATTAGTGTCAAACTGGTACCATAATTTCCTTTTGGTGCAATTACAAGCTTCAGCTGCCTTCTCATACAGAAAAACTATCAATTTTTCTGATGGTTTGTTTCCTGTCACACACTTAAAATGACTGTATACGTATCTCGTAGCTCATTTAGCAGACTATTAAGGCAGGGAAAATCATGCTTCCCCCCCTCTCCTCAGCCAACAAAACCAGCGGGCAAAAATGTTACTTGCTGTATCTTCTTATGTGATGATTTGTTAAATCTTCAAGTGAATACTGCCTCAGCCCAAAGAAGTAAGTGGAAAAATCATCCAAAATGTTAGGAATGCTAAAGAAGACTGGAGTTTATTAAACAATCAGGTGGGGTTCTATAATGGCAAGTTGTGTTTTCCAGTGGTGAAAGTGTCAATATGGCTGGAGTCTAAAGGCCACGTTACACACACCAACTTATCTGTGCAACTTCTGACCAACTTACTGGTTGTAGTGAAATCATGGTGTGCCGCCCAGCTTAGGGGACCGGGATACCCGGCGCAGGGTCCCTTTCCTTGGGGAAGTCACTGGTGGCTGGACCCAGGCCGTGGCCCCAGGCTGGCACACTCCTAAAAGGGGGGTATTTACAGGGGATTTAGAAGTTTATATAGTTTAATAAGTTTGTAGATGTTATTGTCGTGACGCCACCCAGAATAATGTGGCTATATATGGCCACCGCTGCCTTGTACTGGCTAGGGGATGATGGTGAGAGGCAGCTGAGATGGTATAGCCCTTTTCCGGGTAGGGCTGTAGGGTCCCCTGGACAGGTGATGTTAAAGTTAATGATGGATGAAGATGGAAGTATGGTGAGGAGATGTTAAGGGCACAGACACTTACTTGATTCACAGCAAATTCTCTCAGCGGTGATGGTCCCAATCCTGGATAGATGGTAGCTGTTAAATCAGAGGCTGAGGCACAGATGAGGTTTAACTGGTTTACTTTCAACCAAACTATAATACAACAAGTCCCGTCTCCAGAGTCTGCAATAGGGGTTCAGTTGCTCAGGCCCCACCGGGTCCTTTACCTCCTGCTTGCGCTGTCTATGTGGCCCTGCTGCCGTGTGTGAACTCGCTGCCGGCCCAAATCTGTCCTCTCTGGGTCCCACTCAACAGGCAACTTGAGTCCTTTGTCTCTCTCTGCTTACCCCTCCGGGAGTACTGCTGAACTCTTAGTATGTTGCTGTGTCTGGCCCTGTGAAGCTTGTTGTTACCTCACGTTTTCCGGTTGCTGTATTGTATATAACTAATGCAGCCACGGATCCGGTATCCGTATCTGCGCTTTTTATCTAGGGTAGATAATGATGCTACCCGATTCTGAAAGTGTTCCTCTTATCAGTTTTCTCCTCCTCAGACCGATGGCTTGGCCCTGGAAATTGTCAGCCAGTCCTCAGGAACTCAATGCAGCTCCTGTCACTCTGAGCTCATGGCTCCAACTGTCTGAAAATTTACCTCAAACCAGTGTTTTATCTCTAGGGAAGTCTCTGGTGTCTCTGGAGCTCCCCCTACTGGCCAAAGGTGGTAGTGCAGTGGCATGGCTTTCTAAGTGAGTGCAACTATTATGATCTTATACTGTGGCTAATACCCGCAGGGGCGCCACATTCCCCCTTAGTTAAGAACAGTACTCCGGGACTGTGGGACAATAAACATAAGATATAACAGATAATATCTACAGAGTCTTAAAAAAAAATAAAAAGTTACAAAAACCACTCAAGTTTAAAAAAATAGAGTCTTGTAAAAAGTCACTTCAAATAGCGTCCATTAATACAGCTCTGTCCTTGAGGGCTATTTATTTGTTAGGAAAGGCACTGCAATTAGCGTCCATTTTTCCAACAAAGTTTATGAATAATTTAAGAATGTTCAAAAAACAGTCTTTCCGGAGCTTTAATTTACCGCCTCCGGGCTGATAAATGAAGAAAAGAGTTCAAGAATATGCAAGTAGTTCATACAGAATAGTCTCTGTAGGTACTGAGCTTTTTAACGTTACATCTAATAACTACTGATTAACAACTAAACAAGTTCCTTTCAGATATTTCTGGTTGAAATATCTATTTACATTTGGTAGTCTGCATATCTTGCTGGTAATTGACCCTGAGTACTACGCTGTGATCTGCGTAACGCTTGTGTACTGGGTGTACTCAATGTGATGGTGTGAGTGGATGTATACCTAGTAAGTACTTCTGGTTCTGCTAGGGATAATTCCACATTTGTGGGATTGGCAATTCCACCGTGTCCAGGACTATTATTACTAGGAATTTGTTCTTCCTGTCTTGGAACGTCTTGTGGTACAGGGTCTGCTTCTAATTCTATTGGTCTTGGGGCTTCTGGTATTACAGGCTCTGGTGTTTGATAGAAGGCCATCATGGGAACTACTACTGCACCATTGTAGGTTGGCCAGGTTTTAGGAAAGTCTCCTAAATAGGTGTGATATACTCCATCTTCTTCTTTTTCGTCAACAGGTTGAACCGGTACTGGTTGAATAACTTCTGGTTCAGGTTGAATGACTTCTTTTTCTTTCAATGTCTCTGGACATAGTTTTAGATTGTCTCTTGACACTAGTACTGATGTTAATCCACCATCTTTACTTATAAGACACATTTTAGGATTGTTCACTCTCATTGGTAAAACTGTATATGGGACAGATTCCCACTGATTGTCCAATTTATTAGTGCGACGGTTTCTCTTGAGCACTTGATCACCAGGTTTTAATGGGGTTGCTAGAGCATTCTGGTTGAAGTATTGCTCTTGTCTTTCTCTAGTTTTCTGGAGATTCCTTTCTACGCATTCTTGCACTTGGCGATACTGTTGTTGGCGTAGGGAGTCCCAGTTGGAATCCTGCACTTCTGCGTCAGGTTTTACGATGCCCATTTCTAGATCTATTGGTAGCTTGCCAGGTCTTGCACGCATAAGGTAAGCTGGGGTACAGTTTGTGGAGCTTACCGGGACATTGTTATAGAGGTCTACCAAGTCAGGCAATTTCTCTGGCCATAGATTTCTCTCTGTCTCTGGTAAAGTCTTTAAGAGATCGATTACAATATGGTTCATTTTTTCGCATAAGCCATTTGTTTGCGGATGATAGGCTGTTGTACGGATCTTCTTGCAGCCATACATATTGCAAAATTCTCTGAAGATCTCTGATTCAAATGCTGTGCCTTGGTCTGCGAGTACTTGTTCCGGATATCCATGGGGTCTGCAAAAGTATGTCTGGAACTCCTTAGCTGCTGTCTTTGCAGTGAGATCTTTCACGGGCACTACTACCAGGAAGCGTGAGTAATGGTCCACGATGGTTAAAGCATAGACATAGCCGGACCGGCTTGGTGTCAATTTCACGTGGTCTATTGCTACGAGCTCAAGTGGTTGCTTGGTAACTATAGGCTGGAGTGGTGCTCTTTGTTTTTTTAGATCTTTTCTTCTGAGATTGCACGGACCACAGTTTCTGCACCATTCTTCAATTGATCTTCTCATTCCAACCCAGTAGAATCTTTCTCTTAAAAGTACTTCTAGCTTTTTCCACCCGAAGTGACCAGCACCATTGTGATAAGCTTCTAGGACCATTTTTACATCTTGTTTAGGCACAATGATCTGCCATACTAGCTCATGCGTCTTTGGATTGGTATATCTTCTGCACAGCTTTCCTTGGTACAGGAACATTTTGCCTCTCTCTTTCCAGAGTTGATGTGTCTCCTTCGGTGCATTTTCATTGGGATACGCACTTTGCTCAGTCAGCAGTTCTTTCACCAACTTCACAGCTGGATTGCTGTCTTGAGTGTCAGCCCATCTGTGGTGTGCTAATGGGTTGAGATTCACCTGTTGATGTTTCTGGTAGGCACTGGATTGATACTGTCCTACCTTGGGACGATGGAAGGCGGGTAGTTCAATTTCTTCAAGTTCTACCGGTTCTTCTTCCACGTCTCTCAAGTGCGGCATCCGGGATAAGGCGTCTGCATTTCCATTCTTTCGGCCTGCTCTATACTTGATCACGAAGTTGTAATTAGACAGCCGGGCTATCCATCGCTGTTCCAGCGCACCTAGCTTGGCTGTATCCAGGTGGGTCAATGGGTTGTTATCAGTATAGACGGTGAATTCTGCAGCTGCCAAGTAGTGTTTGAAACGCTCAGTCACAGCCCAGACTACTGCCAGTAGTTCTAACTTGAAGGAGCTGTAATTTTCAGGATTTCTTTCAGTAGGCCGGAGCTTTCTACTTGCAAAGGCGATGACTTTCTCCTTGCCTCCTTGCTTCTGAGATAGTACTGCTCCCAGTCCCACATTACTGGCATCTGTGTAAAGGATGAAAGGTTGATGGTAATCGTGGTATGCCAGAACTTCTTCTCCGGTCAATGCCTTCTTCAACTTTTCAAAGGAATCTTCCCTCTCATCACTCCACTGGAAAGGAGGATTGCGGTTTGAAGGCTTCTTCGACTGCCCTACCAGGATGTCTTGTAGAGGTGCTGCTAGCTTGGTGAACCCTTGGATAAATCTACGATAGTAGCCCACCAGTCCCAGGAATTGCCTCACCTGTTTCACGCTGGTAGGTCTTGGCCAATCCCTTATTGCAGTTACTTTCTCGGGATCCGGTGCTACTCCTTCTGAACTTACAACGTGTCCCAGGTATTGTACCTTTGGCTTTAGAAGGTGACATTTTGATGGCTTGATCTTCATACCATACCGGGATAAGGCTTCGAACACTTCTGCCAGATCTTGTAGATGTTGTTCGTAAGTCTTTGAGTAGACTATTACATCATCTAGGTACAAAAGGACGGTTTCGAAGTTCTTGTGTCCGAGACAGCATTCCATCAATCGCTGAAAGGTACCAGGTGCGTTGCAGAGTCCGAACGGCATACAATTAAATTCACAGAGACCCATTGGTGTGGTAAATGCTGTCTTCTCTTTATCTTCCTCAGCCACAGGACTTGCCAATACCCACTTGTTAAGTCTAAGGTGGAAAAATAGTTAGCAGATCTTAAAGCAGCTAATGACTCTTCAATTCTAGGTAAGGGGTAAGCGTCTTTATGGGTAATGTGATTAATCTGCCGGTAGTCTACGCACATTCTCATGGTTCCGTCTTTCTTTTTAACTATTACCAGAGGGGCTGCCCAGGGGCTACAACTGTCTCTAATTACCCCGGCCTGTTTCATCTCTCTCAGCATGTCTTTAGCACATTGATAATGAGCGGGCGGTATGGGTCTATATCTCTCTTTTATTGGTGGGTGGTTACCGGTAGGAATTGTATGTTCTACCCCTTTAATCTGTCCGAAGTCTAATGGGTGTTTACTGAAGACCCGTTCATATTCTTCTACTAGTCGGTACACCCCTTGTTTTTGGTGGGTAGGTGTTGAATCTGTACCTATATGCAGCTGCTGACACCAATCTTCTAATTCTCCACTTGAACCATTGTCGTCCGCCTGACATGACGGATTCAAGGGCTCAATGGCTATGATGGCATTGTTGTCAACAGTGTATAGCTTGGCCATTGTAGCGTACCTTGGTAAAGTGACCTCTTCCTCTCCACAATTCAAAAGACGTATGGGCACTCTTCCCCTGTGTACCTCGACTATTCCTCTAGCCGTTAATATTGTGGGTCTACTATCAGTGTACACAGGCTCTACCAAGGCTTGGTAATCTCGTCCTTTAATACCAATGGCTGCTCTACACCATACCAGCATTTCAGTTTTTGGAGGTATTACTATAGGAGTTGGGTCACTTACCCTCACACTGCCGATTTCTCCACCTGCAACCTCTACTTGTTGCTTCAGCACCAATGCTTTTATCTCTCTCCGGAGAATTCTCTGCTGGCAGGATTGGGCAGTTTCCGCAAATTGCTGTAAAATAGTAATAACCTCGGAAAAACAATTTTCTAAAACATTCATACCTACCAATACAAAAGGTTCCCGTCGGTTAACATCAACAATTATGATACCCTGATTTTTTAATTCTGCTCTACCAATCTTAATGGTCATCTCTCTAAATCCTACTTGCGGTACCAATTTTCCATTACTAGCATATATACTTAGCTCAACATTAGATGGTCTTTTATCAATGTCTGAATCTGCCCAGTACCTTTTATAAAGGATATGTGGTATAGATGAAATCTGGGAACCAGTGTCCAACAAGGCATTGAGGGGAATACCGTCCAGCACGATAGGGATAATGGGACGTCCTCCGACGTACTTATCGTGCCAGGATGTTGGGCCTTGAAAGTTCACTCCTGCGAAGCGGCCCGCATTCCCAGGGGATCCTTGTTTAAATCACAATTGCGGGCGATGTGGCCTGGCTTCCGGCAACGGCGGCAAATAGGCTGTCCATCCGGCTGGTAACGGTCGTTGGGTCGTCCTCTCCACGCTGGGTATCTCTGGGGTCTCATCCAGGGAATATCCTCTCTGCGGTTCGCCAACTCCATCTTGGGTGTAGTCTGTGATTCTCTCATTTCCTGCATGGTTTTAGCCATTGAGGTGACAATGTCTGTTAGAGAGTCAAGCTTTTGCTGGAAAGCATCATTAACACTGGCCTCCAGGGGCTTAACTGATGTCACTGGCACTCTCTGTTGTTGAGGGGTTTCTGTAATGGATTGCTCAGGATCCTGATCCCAAAGTGCCTCTGCCTGCTGGAGACGAATAGCGCTCTCCTTTAACTGGGCAAATGTCACCTCAGGGTCCTTGAAAGTCAGCATACTCGCATGCCCTCGATGAGAAGGGGTTAATAGTCCCTCAATGAATTGATCTTTTAGCAATTTATCAGCGCCAGTGTTAAACATTGGTTCAGCCAGTGTAAGCGCTTTAAGGGCCTCCTGTAAATTCAGGGCAAAGTCTCTCACACTCTCATTGGCCTTTTGTTTGCAATTGAAGAATTTGGTCTTTGCTTTGCTACCAGCAGTAGTTTCAAATACTGCCTTTAATCCAGCTAGAATATGCTCAGCAGTGTCTTTTAGATCAGCGGACCATGCTGTGATTTCTCGCTTGGCATTACCACTTAACTGTGCCATCAGCAAACCGACACGCTGAGCTTCTGCCATTGGAAACATGTTTAAATAGGCCAGCAGTTTTTCTTTAAAATCATCAAAAGTATTAGGCTTACCTTCATACACTGGAAGCCATGGAGCACCTGGGGTATATGGCATCAACATCGGCATAATGGGCGCTGCACCTTGCGCCGCTGTGCTGCCGAGCGCTCTGTTTTGTGCTTCAGCTGCATTTGTGTCGCCGGGTGTTTCGGCGTCTCCGTGCTGCGACATGTTGCGCCCCCTTAGTTAACCCGGACCCTTCCGGTCCTCTGCTTCCGTCGGGATGGCGTATAATCGTTCTGCTATGCAGCAGGATTGGTTTTCCCCTTTTGCAGACGTCAGAGCTCTCAGCTTGGTACCGCCCACAAAGACACGCCCCTGCTGCTTCCGCTCGCCGCGAGCTCAGTAATGGCGGAATCTGAAATTTTTCAGTCAGATCAGAGCTCAGGGCTATGACACAGTTCAAATAGCAGTCTCGTGCTGTGGCAGTTATGAGGTAATTAGTGATGATGCAATTTTACCTCAGAGGCTGGCGGCCATTTTGTTTCAATGTTAGTCAATGGGGAAAAGTCTATTTCAATGGTTTCCAATGGGAAAATCACTTTTTGATAAAAAAGTCAATTTTTCTCGGATTTTCTCACAATTTTCGGCATTAATCACGGCACACAGTACCCGATTTAACCAGGTCAGGTAAATCCTGTTCGTGACGCCAAAGAGAGATGTGCCGCCCAGCTTAGGGGACCGGGATACCCGGCGCAGGGTCCCTTTCCTTGGGGAAGTCACTGGTGGCTGGACCCAGGCCGTGGCCCCAGGCTGGCACACTCCTAAAAGGGGGGTATTTACAGGTGATTTAGAAGTTTATATAGTTTAATAAGTTTGTAGATGTTATTGTCGTGACGCCACCCAGAATAATGTGGCTATATATGGCCACCGCTGCCTTGTACTGGCCAGGGGATGATGGTGAGAGGCAGCTGAGATGGTATAGCCCTTTTCCGGGTAGGGCTGTAGGGTCCCCTGGACAGGTGATGTTAAAGTTAATGATGGATGAAGATGGAAGTATGGTGAGGAGATGTTAAGGGCACAGACACTTACTTGATTCACAGCAAATTCTCTCAGCGGTGATGGTCCCAATCCTGGATAGATGGTAGCTGTTAAATCAGAGGCTGAGGCACAGATGAGGTTTAACTGGTTTACTTTCAACCAAACTATAATACAACAAGTCCCGTCTCCAGAGTCTGCAATAGGGGTTCAGTTGCTCAGGCCCCACCGGGTCCTTTACCTCCTGCTTGCGCTGTCTATGTGGCCCTGCTGCCGTGTGTGAACTCGCTGCCGGCCCAAATCTGTCCTCTCTGGGTCCCACTCAACAGGCAACTTGAGTCCTTTGTCTCTCTCTGCTTACCCCCTCCGGGAGTACTGCTGAACTCTTAGTATGTTGCTGTGTCTGGCCCTGTGAAGCTTGTTGTTACCTCACGTTTTCCGGTTGCTGTATTGTATATAACTAATGCAGCCACGGATCCGGTATCCGTATCTGCGCTTTTTATCTAGGGTAGATAATGATGCTACCCGATTCTGAAAGTGTTCCTCTTATCAGTTTTCTCCTCCTCAGACCGATGGCTTGGCCCTGGAAATTGTCAGCCAGTCCTCAGGAACTCAATGCAGCTCCTGTCACTCTGAGCTCATGGCTCCAACTGTCTGAAAATTTACCTCAAACCAGTGTTTTATCTCTAGGGAAGTCTCTGGTGTCTCTGGAGCTCCCCCTACTGGCCAAAGGTGGTAGTGCAGTGGCATGGCTTTCTAAGTGAGTGCAACTATTATGATCTTATACTGTGGCTAATACCCGCAGGGGCGCCACAATGGACACATTGTTCCATTTGTACACAGCCACAAAATGGAGCACTGTGTCCATGATTTGACCAATATCTGAACAGATATCTGTGTGTGTAACGTGGCCTTTAGGGCCACTTTACACACACCAACTTATCTGTCCAACTTCTGAACAACTTACTGGTTGCAGTGAAATCATGGACACATTGCTCCATTTTGTGACTGTGTACAAATGTAACAAAGTGTCCATGATTTCACTACAACCAGTAAGTTGGTCAGAAGTTGCACAGATAAGTTGGTGTGTGTAACGTGGCCTTTAGACTCCAGCCATATTGACACTTTCACCACTGGAAAACACAACTTGCCATTATAGAACCCCACCTGATTGTTTAATAAACTCCAGTCTTCTTTAGCATTCCTAACATTTTGGATGATTTTTCCACTTACTTCTTTGGGCTGAGGCAGTATTCACTTGAAGATTTAACAAATCATCACATAAGATACAGCAAGGAACATTTTTGCCCGCTGAACAGATATCTGTGTGTGTAATGTGGCTTTAAGGGCCGCTTTACACGTTGCAACATTGCATGCAATTTCACTTGCAACTTACTGGTTGCAGTGAAATCATGGACCCATTGTTCCATTTTGTTGCCGTGTACAAATATAACAAGGTGTCCATGATTTCACTGCAACCAGTAAGTTGCAAGTGAAATTGCATGCAATGTTGCGACGTGTAACGGTACCCTGAGGGTCGATTGTAAGGCTCTTTCACATTTGAAAGATACACTTTTGTATTTCAAAAAAATGTATTGACATACATACTGCTATGCACTTACTTGCATGTGTCACTATTAACCATGCATAAGAATGTATATTTAATAGTTATGTAGGCTACTTTGGTATTCAAAGTCCCATGAAATGTTGATATTATAAACTCAGTATGCTTTTTGGGGGGGTGTCTGTGTGGGGTGTGTGTGCCTCTGTGTTGTGTGTGTCTCTTTGTGGGGTGTGTGTGTCCCTGTGGGGTGAGTGCATGTGTCCCTATAGGGTGTGTATGTGTGTGTGTCCTTGTGGGAGGGTCTGTGTGGTGTGTGTGTGTCTCTTTGTGGTTTGTGTGTGTCCCTGTGGGGTGAATGCATGTGTCGCTATAGGGTGGCTATGTGTGTGTGTGTCCCTGTGGGGGGGGGGGGGTCTGTGTGGTGTGTGTCTGTGTTTTGTGTGTCTCTTTGTGGTGAGTGTGTGTGTGTGTCCCTGTGTGGTGAGTGCTTGTGTTGCTATAGGGTGTGTGTGTGTCCCCGTGGGTGTGTGTGTCTCTTTGTGGTGTGTGTTTGTTCGGGTGCGTGGTGAGTATCCAATGTTGGAGCTGCACCTTAGCGACTATACACTTGCTGTTACTCTTTGTGTGCATGTGGTGTGTATACATGTCCCCGTGCATGGTGAATATCTCATGTTGGGGCCCCACCTTAGTGACTATTTGCTGGTATGTGCTGTTAGTCTTTGGCGCTATCATTAAGCCCCTCTCATTCACAACTGTCAACTGGTAACTGTCACTTTTTCCCCATTATGTAGATAGGGGCAAAATTGTTTGGTGAATTGGAATGCGCGGGGTTAAAATTTCGCCTCACAACATAGCCTATGACGCTCTCGGGGTCCAGACGTGTGACTGTGCAAAATTTTGTGGCTGTAGTTGCGACGGTGTAGATGCCAATCCCAGATATACACACACACACACACACACACATTCAGCTTTATATATTAGATGGATTAAAAAAGAACCTATAAAATTAACGTAGATAGGTACGATATGTCATGTTCCGTTCCATGGTTTACAGTGTCTGGTCTAGATTACATCCAATTAATTTTGAAAGATTCATCCTAAAAATGTATAATAAAATATTTACTTTATTTGTGTAATTTAATTTACACTGTATATGTATATAATATTCACTAAACAAACAGCCTAAAAATGAAAGTATTAATTAGCACAAAGATGACAGATAACTAGTGATAAGCGACTGTATTTGTCACTATTCGCAATTCGCACAGATATAAAGGTATTCGCATTACTCATTATTCTGCTAGTATTTGTGTACTCGCCTCACTATATTCGGATGTCTCGCCCAGCAGTTTTGGCGCCTCTTTTGCAGTTACTAAACATGCTGGGCTTCCTAACCAATGACAGGAATGCCGCAGATTTCTTGGTTATGGTATTACTGTGATTGGTTGGCCGCCCAGCGTCATAGGATCTATTTAAGCCCTGCCGCTGCCATTTTGTCCGCATTGCATCTGGCGCCAGTGTTGGAGAAGCATAGGGAGAGATCGCTCAACTGCTAGGGAGAGTGTTTAGGCCTCTTCATAACACAAGAGCTCTTTTGAGGGCTAACTCTAGTGTATAGTTTGTCAGTGTAAAGTAGGTAGGGAGAGATACTCGAGCAGGGACAGTATAAAGGAGGCACTTGGCAGCATAATACCACCAAAACAATAGCTCTTTTGAGAGCTGAAGACACAGAACAGAGTCAGACTACAGGGAAGGAGAGATAGTACAGCAGGGACAGTGTAAACGAGCCGCGTAGTAGCTCCGTAATACCCCCAAAAATAGCTCTTTTCAGAGCTGAAGACACACAAGAAAGTACTTTTTCTCTGCTGTTTTTGGGTGACAGCCTGGCTTCTGCTGTCCACAATACTCCACTTAATAAGGCGGTTATTGCCCTCCACAAAGCAGTAGTCCAACATTTCCTACTGCCTGCTACCAAGCACACACTACCCCATTTTCCCCATTGTGTATGTGGTAACACAGCAACCTCATTTTACCCGCTGTTTTTTGTGGAAACAGCCTGCCTCCTGCTGTTCACAATACTCCACTTAAAAATGCGGTTAGTGCCCTCCGCAAAGCTGTAGTCCAAACCTGTCCTACTGCCTGCTACCAAGCACACACTACCCCATTTTCCCCATTGTGTATGTGGTAACAACCTGCCTTCTGCTGTCCACAATACTCCACTTAAAAAGGTGGCTAGTGGCCTCTGCAAAGCAATAGTCCAAACATTTACTACTGCCTGCTACCAAGCATGCACCAGCCTATTTTCCATGCTGTTTTGGTGGTCTCAGCCTGCCTTCTCCTGTCCACAATACTCCACTTAAAAAGGTGGTTAGTACACTTCATAAAGCAGTACAAACATTTCCTACTGCCTGCTACCAGGCACACACCACCCCATTTTCCCCATTGTTTATGTGGTAACAGCCTGCCTTCTGCTGTCCACAATACCTCACTTAAAAAGGTGATTAGTGCCCTCTGCAAAGCAGTAGTTCAAACATTTCCTACTGCCTGCTACCAAGCACGCACCAGCCTAGTTTCCATGCTGTTTTGGTGGTCACAGCCTGCCTTCTGCTTTCCACAATACTCCATTTAAAAAGGCGGTTAGTGCCCTCCGCAAAACAGTAGTCCAAACATTTCCTACTGCCTGCTACCAAGCATGCACAAGTCCATTTTCCCTGCTGTTTTGGTGGTCACAGCCTGCCTTCTGCTGTCCACAATACTCCATTTAAAAAGGTGGTCAGTGCCCTTCGCAAAGCCGTAGTCCAAACATTTCCTGCTTCTAAGCACGCACCAGCCTATTTTCCATGATATTTTGGTGGTTACAGCCTGCCTTTTGCTGTCCACAATACTCCACTTAAAAAGGTGGTTTGTGCCCTCTGCAGTCCAAATATTTCCTACTGTCTGCTACAAGCTGCAGTTGCTCACACACAAGAAACATCAACCACATCTACTTCCTTGTGCCAGCGAAGCATCCAACTGTCCATGCCTGAGAGCTTGGAAAGAAAGCGTAAATACACAGCCACGCACCCACAGGCACAAGTACCGTATATACTCGTGTATAAGCCGACCCGTGTATAAGCCGACCCCCCTACTTTTGCCCCAAAACCTGGGAAAATTTATTGACTCGTGTATAAGCCGAGGGTGGACCCCAGCACAGGTATACAGCCCCCAGCAGTGTGGTATACAGCAGCCTCCCCAGTGGTATATACAGGCCCCAGCAGTGTTACAGCAGCAGCCCCAGTGGTATATACAGCAGCAGCCCCAGTGGTAGTATACAGCAGCCCCAGAGGTATATACAGCAGCCCCAGTGGTAGTATACAGCAGCAGCCCCAGTGGTAGTATACAGCAGCAGCCCCAGTGGTAGTATACACGCAGCCCCAGTAGTATATACAGCCCCAGTGGTAGTATATATCCCCAGTGGTAGTATATATACAGCCCCAGTGGTAGTATATAGCCCCAGTGGTAGTATATAGCCCCAGTGGTAGTATATAGCCCCAGAAGTAGTATACAGCCCCAGTGGTAGTATATAGCCCCAGTGGTAGTATATATACAGCCCCAGTGGTAGTATATAGCCCCAGTGGTAGTATATAGCCCCAGTAGTAGTATACAGCCCCAGTGGTAGTATATAGCCCCAGTGGTAGTATATATACAGCCCCAGTGGTAGTATACAGCCCCAGTGGTAGTATATAGCCCCAGTGGTAGTATACAGCCCCAGTGGTAGTATATAGCCCCAGTGGTAGTATACATACAGCCCCAGTGGTAGTATATAGCCCCAATGGTAGTATATAGCCCCAGTAGTAGTATACAGCCCCAGTGGTAGTATATAGCCCCAGTGGTAGTATATATACAGCCCCAGTGGTAGTATATAGCCCCAGTGGTAGTATATAGCCCCAGTGGTAGTATATAGCCCCAGTAGTAGTATACAGCCCCAGTGGTAGTATATAGCCCCAGTGGTAGTATATATACAGCCCCAGTGGTAGTATATAGCCCCAGTGGTAGTATATAGCCCCAGTGGTAGTATATAGCCCCAGTGGTAGTATACAGGGCCCCAGCAGGGCCCCCCTCATAATTTGGCGCCCCCACCTCAGTTTCTGGGCCCCCCCGCATGCAGCGCTGCACATATACATTACGTGTCTAGCAGCTGTTACCCTCCGGTGGCAGATCGCGGCTCCCGGCTCCGGGCTCCATCTTCCTCGCTGTCTTCCTGCTTTGTGACCGGCGCGATGACGTCATCACGCCGGTCACATGACAACCAGGAAGACAGAGAGGAAGATGGAGCCCGGAGCCGGGAGCCGCGATCTGCCACCGGAGGGTAACAGCTGCTAGACACGTAATGTATATGTGCAGCGCTGCATGCGGGGGGGCCCAGAAACTGAGGTGGGGGCGCCAAACTTTGAGGGGGGCCGTATGACTCGCGTATAAGCCGAGGGGGGGACTTTTCAGCCCAATTTTTGGGCTGAAAAACTCGGCTTATACGCGAGTATATACGGTACTTAACTCGCACATTGCCAAATTACTAGCTATGGAAATGTTGCCATTTAGGCTTGTGGGAACACAGTCTTTCCATGATCTCTTGGCTTTGGCTGCCCCATGATACAATGTTCCCAGCCGCCACTATTTTGCCCGGTGTGCCGTTCCTGCATTACAAAAGCATGTTGAACAATCTGAACCAAGCTCTCACCAACGCCGTATCTGGGAAAGTCCACTTAACAACAGACACCTGGATAAGTTGTTGTGGACAGAGACGATACATTTCTGTCACGGCACACTGGGTGAACCTGATGGAGTGTGGGACAAAAGTGCAAAGTAGAACATCACACATCCTACCCACGCCAAGAATACACTGTGTGCAGAATTATTAGGCAAATGAGTATTTTGATCACATGATACTTTTTATACATGTTGTACTACTCCAAGCTGTATAGGCTTGAGCGCCAACTACCAATTAAGTAAATCAGGTGATGTGCATCTCTGTAATGAGGAGAGGTGTGGTGTAATTACATCAACACACTATATAAGGTGTGCTTATTTAGTAGGCAAATGTCTTTCCTTAGGCAGAATGGGTCAGAAGAGAGATTTGACGGGCTCTGAAAAGTCCAAAATTGTGAGATGTCTTGCAAAGGGATGCAGTAGTCTTGAAATTGCCAAACATTTGAAGCGTGATCACCAAACAATGAAGCGTTTTATGGCAAATAGCCAACAGGGTCGCAAGAAGCGTGTTGGGCAAAAAAGATGCAAAATAACTGCCCACGAATTGAGGAAAATCAAGCGTGAAGCTGCCAAGATGCCATTTGCCACCAGTTTTGCCATATTTAAGAGCTGCAACGTTACTGAAGTATCAGAAAGCACAAGGTGTGCTATACTCGGGGACATGGCCGAGGTAAGGAAGGCTGAAAAAACGACCACCTTTGAACAAGAAACTTAAGATAAAACATCAAGACTGGGCCAAGAAATATCTTAAGAC
>JARQOC010002768.1:0-22001 GCA_033576535.1 Allobates femoralis | reverse complement strand
ATGGTGAAAAAGGGGCGGACTCTAGACATGTTCTTCAGGTGTAAGTGACAAGAACGGACGAGAAATAGTATATAGGAGGTGAAGGAGAGATCGGTGTCAAACATGACACCCAGACAGCGAGCCTGCTGCCTAGGAGTTATCGTGGTACTGCACACTGAGAGAGCGATATCAGATTTAGGGAGGTTAGTGGAGCGCAGGAGCAAAAGAAGTTCAGTTTTGGAGAGGTTGAGTTTTAAATAGAGAGCCGACATGATGTTGGAAACAGCAGCTATACAGACATTGGTGTTCTTTAATACCGCAGGGGTAAGGTTAGGAGCTGAAGTGTATAATTGTGTGTCATCAGCATAGAGATGGGACTGGAAGCCAAATCTGCTGATGGTGTGTCCAATTGGGGCTGTGTAGAGAAAGAAGAGAAGAGGGCCAATGACTGAACCCTGAGGGACCCCAATAGTGAGAGGAAGAGGGGGGGGGGAAGTAGAGCCAGCAAATGATACACTGAAAGAGCGGTCAGAAAGATAGGAAGAGAGCCAGGAGAGAACGCTGTCCTTTATACCAAAGGAGTGCAACATAGAGAGTAGGAGATGGTGGTCAACAGTGTCAAAAGCTGCAGAGAGCTCTAGAAGAATAAGCAGAGAGTGGTTGCCATTACGTTTTGCTGTCAGTAGGTCATTGGTCACTTTGATGAGGGCAGTTTCTGTAGAGTGAAGGGGGCGGAAGCCAGACTGTAATGGATCTAGAAGAGAGTGAGCGGAGAGGTAACGGGTGAGGCGGGAGTAGACCAGGCGCTCCAGGAGTTTATAGATGAAGGGGAGGTTGGAGACTGGTCTGTAGTTATTTGTGCAGGATGGGTTGAGAGAAGCTTTCTTTAATAATGGAGTAATGATCGAGTGTTTGAAGGAGGAGGGGAAGATGCCAGAAGAGAGGGAGAGGTTGAAGATTTTGGTTAGGTGAGTGGTGACGACCGGACGGAGAGACTGGAGTAGGTGTGAGGGGATGGGGTCAGTGGTGCATGTAGTGGGATGAGAAGAAGAGAGGAGCCTGGCAACCTCTTCTTCTGTAACTGGGTCAAATTTGGTGAGTGAGCTGGAGGAGATGTGGGGAAAAATGGGAGTGTCAGCGCTTGGAGGCTGGGAGCTGATTTCCTGGCGGATGTTGTCTATTTTCTCCATAAAGTAAGAGGCCAGATCATCAGCACAGAGGTCGGTGATGGTGGCCTGCACTTTAGGACTGAGGAGAGAGTGAAAAGTGTCAAAGAGTTTCTTTGAGTTGTTGGCTAGTGAGGAGATCAGGGTGGTGAAGTAGGTCTGTTTGGCGAGGTGAAGGGCAGAGTTGTAGGTTTTGAGCATGAATTTATAATGGATAAAGTCTTCTGGTGACCGAGTTTTCCTCCATAGGCGTTCGGTACTCCTAGAGCATCGCTGGAGGAATCGAGTTTGTGATGTGAGCCAGGGCTGTTTTACTTTATGTTTGGAGGTTCTGAGGGTGAGGGGTGCTACTTGGTCCAGGGTACTTTTGAGAGTATCATTGTAGTAATTCACAGCCAGATTGGGGCAGGAGAAGGAGGAGATTAGGGACAGTGATGAGTGAAGAGAGTCTGTGAATGTATGAGGGTTAATGGCCTGTAGATTTCTGAATGTGTGATAGGTCGGACTATGTTGTGATGGGCAAGGGTTTGTGAGTGTGAAGGAGAGAATGTTGTGATCAGAGAGAGAAGGAGATGAGTTGTCTAAGGAGAAGGTAGAGCAGAGTCGGGTAAAGACTAGGTCATAGGTGTTACCATATTTGTGTGTCTCAGAGGTTGAGAACTGCGAGAGGCCGAGAGAAGTGGTTAGAGATAGGAGCTGGGATGCAGATGTGGATTTGGGGCTGTTTATGGGGATGTTAAAGTCTCCCAGGATGAGGGTTGGTAATTCTGCGTACATTAAGTGCGGCAGTCACGCGGAGAAGTGGTCGAGGAAGTGGGTGGATGAACCTGGGGGGCGTAAACCACCGCTACTCTGAGGGAGAGGGGACGGAACAGCCTAATGGTGTGAACCTCAAAAGAAGGGAATGAGAGTGATGGAGCGGGGGGGGGGGGGGGGGAATGATCTGGAAAGTACATTGTGGGGACAGGAGTAAGCCAATTCCCCCACCACATCTGTTCCCAGGTCTCGGGGAGTTGGAGAAGTGTAAACCGCCGTAGGAGATAGCAGCAGGGGAAGCAGTGTCTGAGTCCTGGATCCAGGTTTCAGTGAGAGCCAAAAGGTTAAGAGAGGGATAAAGGGAAGTTTGTCTCCTGAAAAAGTCTCCAGGCTCCTCTCGTCCTCACGTCCCACTACATGCACCACTGACCCCATTCCCTCACACCTACTCCAGACCCTCTCTCCAGTGGTCACCACTCACTTAACCACAATCTTCAATCTCTCCCTCTCTACTGGCATCTTCCCCTCCTCCTTCAAACACTCTATTATTACCCTCTACTAAAGAAAACATCCCTTGACCCATCCTGCACAAATAACTACAGACCTGTCTCCAATCTCCCCTTCATCTCAAAATTCCTGGAGCGCCTGGTCTACACCCGCCTCACCCATTACCTCACCACTCACTCTCTTTTAGATCCATTGTAGTCTGGTTTCTGCCCCTTACACTCTACAGAAACTGCCCTCATCAAAGTGACCAATGACCGTCTGACAGCAAAACATAATGGTGACTACTCTCTGCTTATCCTTCTTGACCTGTCTGCAGCTTTTGACACTGTTGACCACCATCTCCTACTCTCTATGCTGCACTCCATTAGCATCAAGGACACGGCTCTCTCCTGGTTCTCTTACTATCTTTCTGACCGCTCTTTCAGTGTATCATTCTCTGGCTCCACTTCCTCCCGTCTTCCCCTCACTATTGGGGTCCCTCAGGGTTCAATCCTTGGACCCCCTCTCTTCTCTCTCTACACAGCCCCGATTGGACAGACTATCAGCAGATTTGGCTTCCAGTACCATCTTTACGCTGATGACACACAACTATACACTTCCTCCCCTGACCTTACTCCTACTCTAATACAGAACACCAGTGACTGTCTAACCGCAGTCTCCAATATCATGTCTGCTCTCTATCTGAAACTCAACCTTTCCAAAACTGAACTTCTTCTGCTCACACCCTCTGCCAACCTCCCTGAACCTGAAATCTCTCTCTCGGTGTGCGGCACCACGATAACACCCAGTCAGCAGACTTGCTGTCTCGGTGATATGTTGGACACTGATCTCTCCTTCACCCCATATATACAACCTCTCACCCGCTCCTGTTGCTTGCACCTGAAAAATATCTCCAGAATTCGCCCTTTCCTCACCATGGAAACAACTAAAACCCTCACCGTGGCCCTGATTCATTCCCGCCTTGACTACTGTAATACTTTATTAGCTGGCCTCCCCCGTAGTAAGCTTTGCCCATCTCCAGTCTATCCTCAATGCAGCAGCCAGGATCACCTATCTAGCAAACCGTTACTCAGATGTTTCTGCTCTGTGCCAGTCACTGCATTGGCTACCCGTACACTATAGAATCCAATTCAAATTGCTTGTTGTCACCCACAAAGCTATTCATGGTGCAGCACCTCCCTACCTCTCTACGCTCATCTCTGTCTACCACCCCACCCGTCCCCTTAGCTCTGAATGCGACCTCAGACTAACATCGGCACTAATCCGAACCTCCCATTCCTGACTCCAAGACTTCTCTCAAGCTGCACCAATCCTCTGGAATGCTCTACCCCGAGAAATTAGGACCATCCACAACTTGCATAGCTTCAGACGCTCCCTAAAAACATACCTCTTCAGGGCGACCTATCCTTCTCCCTAACAGTAGTCATTTAGACATAAGATATTCATTGTTATAAGCCCCTGTACTTTGTGTTCCCATTCAGTCTTAGATTGTAAACTCCTTCGAGCAGGGTCACCTTTATTTTTTGCCTTTTTATCGTATTTCCTACATTGATTCTATGTTTACTGTATGTAACTACTGTTCTGTATTACCTACCATTCGGTATCGTATATATTTCTTATAAGTACCATTGTACTGTAAAGCGCTGAGGAATATGTTTGTGCTATACAAATAAAGTTTTATTATTATTATTATTATTATTATATTTATTTGGGTTAATAATAATTATAATATACTACATTACTACTTTTTTTTAAAAATTTATACACATTGTGATATAGGCGAAAAACATTGGCAAAAAAACCCCCATACATTGAACAAAAAAACCTGATCCTAAACAATAGGATTCTGTGATGATGGCTTCACTGTAACCTTATTACAATGTGAATTGTTCAGTATCAGTAATTCACATTCTGTCCTGAAGGTTTAGAGCTGGAGCGGCCTCTGCTGGTAACAGCCAGTAACTACATAGAAGATGGAAGCATTTTATTACTTCTACCAGTAGGTGTCAGTATTACTCAGTTAAAATAAACTGTCTCTTGAGATCCCTCAGGTTTATAGGGAGTCAGAAATCCTCCTGACAGGTTTAGTCCTGTGTGGAGAGGATCAAAGATTATAAGAAGTTTCTTATCTCAGACTCTACCATATTTTTGTAGTAGATAGAAGATTTCCATTTTCAGCACGGATGGTTAGAGATGAGACATTTTTCTCAAAATCAAATTCATAAGGACACTTTACTAAAAACAAACAATGCGTTTCTGCCAGCAATGGCCTTCATCAGGTAAGTATGCACTTGTAAGAATTTTAAAAGATCATAAAATACATAGTGATTACTATGTATTACTATGTATTTTTATGATCAATACTATGTAATTTTTATAATTACAACCATGCATTTTACAATCACTATTACACTTTTTTATATATTTTATATATACTCATTCATATATACCAAACATATCATTGTGGTATACAGGATGGTGTTAAGGCCACTTTACACACACCAACTTATCTGTCCAACTCAAGAACAACTTACTGGTTGCAGTGAAATCATGGACACATTGCTCCATTTTGTGGCTGTGTACAAATGGAACTATGTGTCCATGATTTCACTACAACCAGTAAGTTGTTCTTGAGTTGGACAGATAAGTTGGTGTGTGTAAAGTGGCCATTAGAATATAATGTTGAACAACCACCAACCTTTCTAACCTAATTTGGGTGCGGTTTTAATCCTAATTAAATAAACACACCCCTATGATGTCTCAGTAGTGACTAGTCTATACAAATAGTTTTCTTTTAAAATTCCTACAAGTGCATATACCTGATGAAGGCTGTTGTTGGCAGAAATGCGTTGTTAGTTCTTAGTAAAGTGTCCTAATAAATGTGATCTCTAACCAGTGGCGTAACTAGAGTCTGAAGGGCCCCGGTGCGAAATTTGGACCTGGGCCCCCCCGCCCCCTTTTTTCGTGCGCCCACATTAGTCAGATGTATTGGCCCTATATAATGTTCTAAATCCTATAAAGACTCACGAATTGACCCCTCTCCCCTTCATTAAGTATTAATGTCCCTCATCCTGCTATATTTGGTCCTCCTCCCGGAATATGCCCTTATCCTGGTATATGTGGTCTTCCATTATAGTATAACGCAGTCTCATAGCCCTTCATATAGTAAAATGCAGCCTCATATCCTTCCACATAGAATAATGCAGCCTCATAGCCATCCATATATAATATAATGCTGCCTCATAGCCCTCCATATAATATAAGGCAGCCTCATTGCCCTCCAAATAATATAATGCAGTCTCCTAGCCCTCCATATAATATAATGCAGCCTCATTGCCCTCCATATAATATAATGCAGCGTTATAGCCCTTTAGATAATATAATGCAGCGTCACAGCCCTTCATATAATATAATGCAGCCTCATAGCCCTACAGATAATATAATACAGCGACATAGCTCTCCAGATAATACATTCCTGCGTCATAGGCTTTCAGATAATATAAAGCAGCCTCATAACCCTACAGATAATATAATGCAGCGTTATAGCTCTCCAGATAATATAATGCAGCCTCATAGCCCTACAAATTATATAATGCAGCCTCATAGCCCTACAAATAATATAATGCAGTGTCATAGCTCTCCAGATAATATAATGCAGCGTGATAGCCCTACAAATAATATAATGCAGTGTGACAGCCCTCCAGATAATATAGTGCAGCGTCATAGCTCTCCAGATAATATAATTCAGCGTGATAGCCCTCCAGATAATATAGTG
The DNA here is from genome assembly GCA_033576535.1 of Allobates femoralis. Taxonomy (NCBI): domain Eukaryota; kingdom Metazoa; phylum Chordata; class Amphibia; order Anura; family Aromobatidae; genus Allobates; species Allobates femoralis. Next base: position 15,818 of record JARQOC010002768.1, on the reverse strand, counting down.
CAGCCTCATAGTCCTACAAATATAATCCAGCCTCATAGCCCTATCAAAACTTCTCTGAAAAAAAACACTTTAAGGCCCCTTTCACATCTCCGTTTTGCTGTTTGCGGCTGTTCCGGCAGGTGGCGCCGCACTTGCATTTCGGATCTGGCAAGCCCTATGTATTCTCTATGAGGCTTGTGGTCCAGTGCGGCAAGTGTGGTTCTGCTGGATGCGGCAGATCCGGCACTTGCGGCCACAAAAAAAAACGCTGCTTGCAGCTTTTTTTTTCGTGGACGCAAGTGCCAGATCCGGCGTAACCGCACTTGCCAACCGGACCGCAAGCCTCAAAGAGAATACATAGGGCTTGCCAGATCCGAAATGCAAGTGCGGCAGTTAGGTGGCAGATCCGGCAGATGCGGCGCCACCTGTCGGATTGGCTGCAGACATCAGCAAAACGGAGATGTGAAAGGGGCCTTAAAGTGTTTTTTTTTTCAGAGACGTTTGTGTCACACACTCCCACATACACTCACACATACACACACTCACACACACACACACAGACACACACACACACATACTCACACAGACATACACACACAGACATACACACACAGACACACACACACAGACACACACACACACACTTACATACACACACAGACACATACACACACACACACAGACACATACACACACACACACAGACTCACACACACACACACAGACTCACACACACACACTCACACACACACACACTCACACATACACACACACACACACACACACACACACACACACTCACACACACACTCATTCACACACACACTCACACACTCACACATACACACTCACACATACACACATACACACACACTCCCACATACACACACACTTACACACACACACTCCCACATACACACACACACATACACAGACACTCACACATACACTTACACATACACACACACACATACACAGACACTCACACACACTCACATATACACACTCACACAGACACACACAGACACACACACACACAGACACTCACACATACACACACACACACTCACACATACACAGACACTCACACACACTCACACATACACACACACTCACATATACACACTCACACAGACACACACAGACACACACACTCACATATACACACTCACACAGACACACACAGACACACACACTCACATATACACACTCACACAGACACACACAGACACACACACACACACACAGACACTCACACATACACACACACACACTCACACATACACAGACACTCACACACACTCACACATACACACACACTCACATATACACACTCACACAGACACACACACTCACATATACACACTCACACAGACACACACACACACAGACACACACACACACACAGACACTCACACATACACACACACACACTCACACATACACAGACACTCACACAGACACTCACACATACACACACACTCACACACACATACACACTCACAGCTGTAGATCACAATCCACAGTGGCCATGCATCCCCCAGCTCTGGCCAGTGCCCTGCAGACACAAGCTGGGGAATAGCCATAAGGAATGGGGCACTGTGCCTAGCACTGCCCTGCCATGGATTACCTTGCCCCAGGTAACAGAGCCCTCCACCAGATCAGCAGGTACAGTGCAGCCATTCAGGAGTTAACTGCAGCGATGTAATCTGACCCAGAGCCCAGGGGAGCAAAGAGGAAAGTTCCTTCAGGAACTCACCGTCACCGCTCCTGCCGGCAGCTGCCTGCGTCCTGTCTGTGAGGAGGTCACATGACCCCATCATCACAGTGCAGCAGCAGCGGCGGCCGAGGGAATTTTAAAACTGCCGCGCCTGCCAGTCTTTTGGCGGCCGTAATCGGCCGCCTGCAGACCCGCCGTACAGTGACATGGATGTGCGTCCTGAGAGACGCACATCCATTTAAAGCAGGCGCAGCGGTCGCAGGGTTTGGCGCCCTAGACATCCGGGGACCCCTTAGGTGGGGGGGGATGATGCTAGCAGCTAGCATGAGTACCTGTCTGCAGTGTCTGCCGGCTTCTGCACAGAGGAGAGGAGGGGCGGGCACAGCTGCGGGAAGTGAGGCTTCTCTCACTTCCCGTCCTCCCTCCACTCCTCGTCCAGCGCTATCGCGGTTGTGGCGGCGGGGCGGCTGGAAGCACGGGGCACGGGCCCCCCCCAGGGGGCGGGCCCGGTCTCAGCCGCGACCGCTGCGACCGCGGTAGTTACGCCACTGTCTCTAACCATCCGTACCCTCTGGAAGGGTAGAAAAGGGAAATCTTTTACTTACTACAATATCTACATGTGAGCCCTCTCCAAGGTCAGCATAGCCCCCGTATTTGTGCAGCAGACCGAGGATCACGTAGAGCTGATCCACTATACGGATCATTGGAGGGAAAATACAAGACGGCTAAAGGGTGAGTGCAAAAATCTAAACTTGTAACACTAATGGTACCTTTACACGCGGCTACATTTCTAGGGTGGCTACAGGTAACTTACTGGTTGCAGTGAAATCATGGAGAGATTATTCCATTTGTACACAGCAACAAGATAGAACCTTGTCTCCATGATTTCACTGCAACCAGTGAGTTACCTGTAGCCACCCTAGAAATGTAGCCGCGTGTAAAGGTACCATTACACTCTGCGCCCCTTGTCTCCCTTCTTATTCTTCCTTTTATATTCCTGCCATGTTTTTGAGATCTGAAGTTGTCTTTTTACATGACAACTACTTTTATATTGTTTATGTAGTGTTCTCGACCACAGAAATGTTTGGCCACAGGTAAATGTTTTTTTTTCAGCTGTTGTGTCAGGACCTCATCAGCATCCCTGAGAGACAGGGGCGGACCTACCTTGGTGCAGCTGGTGCAGCTGCACCAGGGCCCCGACCAGCTAGGGAGCCCCTAAAGCCTGCAGGGGGGCCCCCAGCCGACCCCCGTAACCCGATGTCAGGGGAGGGTCAGGCAAGGGAAGCTTCCTGCTTCCCATGCCTGATCCCGCCCCTCCTCTCCTCTGCCGTCCCTTCCCCCAGGATACCGGCTCCCAGTAATGCATACGCCTGCTCAGCATCGCAGGTAGGAGAGCTGACGGCTGCCAGCACCAACCCCCACCCCCCGGTCCTCGCCGCCAGTCGCCAGCACCAATCCCCCCCCCCCCGGGTCTTGGCCAACGGCCGCCAGCTTTCATCCCCCCCGCTTCTCAGTACGCCTGCACCAGGGCCCCCGGGGCCATAGGTCTGCCACTGCCGAGAGACCAAAAGACAGATAAACAGAATGTGGGGAGATAGTGCGAATGTACAAATAAAAGGGTTGAGCCACATAGATGTAAATATACATATACAGTGCCTACAAGTAGTCATCAACCCCCTGCAGATGTAGCTGGTTGACACATGCAGAATTAACTTGGCATTGTGACATTTGGACTGTAGATCAGCCTGGATGTGGGAAATGCAGTGCCACAAAAAATGTTTTTTTTTTTTTCTTTTTCTAAAGCGTTAAAAGTTAATTCAGAGGACTTCCGTTTCCGGCCATGGTGGGTAGTAGCAGCTGAGCCACGAGCTCCCGCTCCCCACGCCGGGATTAACACTTAATTCCCCTGCAAAAGTGACTGCACGGGCACCACATGCCGGGGAAACACAGAGGCAAAGGGGCCAGCACCCGCCCGGGCTCCTCGGCGACCGCAGCACCCGGAATCAAACGCTTCCTGAGGAGCACGGGCAGGAGGGAGGAGGACCACAACGCCGGCATGCAGGCGGAACACGTGGGGTCCGACCCGGCAGGTCCCCACAAGGCAGCCGCCGGAAAAGACGCCCGGAGCCCTGTGGAGCAAGAGGGGGTCCTCCCCCGACAAGCGGCATACACACAGTACCCGCCCGGCACCCCCGGCCCGCTCCTCCCGGCCGAACAGCGGGAGGGACAGGGGCCGCACGTGCTGCGGGCTGCTGCGGATCAGAGCCCGACACCACCGCAGCTCCCCCGACATCCTGACAGAGGCCGGCACTCTCCAGAGGACGTCCTCCAGCCACACCGGCTCCCAAAGTCCCCAGAGGCAGCAAGGGAGCCCTGCAAGGCACAGAAGGAGGCCCTGGCCCCACCGCAACCCGCAGCACACGCCTCTGAGATACAGCCCCCCCCAGAGGTCGCCGGCTGGCATCGCAGGCCCTGGACTCCGCAGGCAGCAAGAACCCAACCACAGAGGGGGGTCCAAACAAGGCAACACGGACCCCCACACCCCACAGGGGCCACAACCAACAGAGAAGGTAACGGGAGGGAGGGGGTGAATGGCCCCATAAGCCCAGCAAGCCACAGAAACCTAGAGCCCACAGCTGAAGCGGGAAGGCCAGGCAGCCCACAACCCTGCACCCCTAGAGGACCCTGCACCATAACACATTGGCAGCAGGGGCCCCAGAGACACCCATGGCCCACCAACATCCAGGCCGCACCGCCCACTGTTTGGCCCTATTTCGCCCCCCCCACAGGCATTGCCCCCGGCTACCCAGGCCCTATCCCGATCCCGCAGACCCACCCAACTACCCTAGCAGCAGACAGAGGGGCCTGGGAGGACCTAAGAGCCCGCATCCACTTCATCCCGACCAAGGAGGAGATGGAGGATTTCCTCACTAAGATAGAATCCTCGTTCAGGGCAGAGGTGGCAACACTCAAGGAGGAATGCCAGCAGCTGGCAAGGAGAGTCAACTCCTCTGAATCCATCATAGCTGGGCTAACTGGCCGCTTGACGGCCCTAGAACGTCAGGTCTCCCTCCAAACATCAACAATCGAGCATTTAATGGACTCAATGGAGGACTTAGAGAACCGCGACAGGCGGAATAACATTAGGGTCCGAGGCCTACCAGAAACCATCCCCGCCGGGGACCTAGATACCACACTTCGGGGGTTCCTCAACTCTGCCCGCCACAAGCCCGACAACACACCCCTGGAATTCGACAGGGCCCACAGATCCTTGGCCCCCCCACCTCCAGAAGGAGCTAGACCTAGGGATATAATCTGCAGAGTCCATAGCTACAAAGCCAAGGAGGACATACTAACTAAGACCCGGGGTCAGGACCATATTCTATTCCAAGGCCAACCGATCCAAATCATGCAGGACCTGTCCCGCCGCACACTCCAGAAACGTAGAGCCCTCAGACCCCTGCTAGAAGAGCTCCGCAGAAGGGAAGTCCCGTATTCATGGGGCTTCCCCTTCCGCCTCCAGGTCCGCAGAGATGGCCAATCTTTCGTGATCTCACACCCGAGGGACATCCCCACGTTTCTAAAAGACCTAGAGATCCCGACAGCAGGGATCCACATCACAGAGTGGCCTGACATACGAGGGGGTGGGTATGAGACCCAAACACCCAGAGAACGACAGTCATGGTACCGGGCAAAGGGGGGGGCCCCCAGGAGTAGGGGGCACCGAAGGAAGGGTCCCAACCCCAATGGGAAGATCTACCCTCCACACTCCCCCACCAACGGCCACAACCTACCATATGGACAGAGGCCGCCACTACAGGGGCACCCCCCCTCAACACCACCGGGCCATGCGGCCACCTGAATCGCCACACCTCGGATACAGTCTTGTCGTGTTGGCCCGCACCATAGCTTGGGTGAGCAAACACCCTCCCAGGTCCTGGACCTGCCTAATACCTAACGTGTCAATTTACCCTTTGATATGCCGATCTTATTCCCCCCACCTGCTCCTCTCACGCTCTCCCCCTACCCCTCATGCTACCTCCCTACCCGCACATCCTCCCTCTAGCCTTCCCACCCACCTGTATTCCCACCCCACTCCATGACCCTAATACCTGCTCTCCTCATAGCCCCCCCCCACCCACCTGCTTACCAGCCCCTCTTCTGGCCCCCTACTAGCCTCTCAATCTGCTTCTCTAACAACCCCCCACTTACACTCCCACGCACCCCGATTTCTACCTCCCCATTCACCCCCTTTCTCACTCTCTCCCCCTACCCCTCATGCTACCTCCCTACCCACACCCTCCCTCTAGCCTTCCCACCCACCTGTTTACCCACCCCCCCTCATGACCCTACTACCTGCTCTCCCTATAGCCCCCCCCACCCACCTGGTAACCAGCCCCTCTTCTGGCCCCCCACTAGCCTCTCAATCTGCTTCTCTAATAACCTCCCACGCACCCCCGTATCTACCTCCCTATTCACCCCCTTTCTCACTCCTGCTACCACCAGCTTAACCGACATTTTAATCACCCTCTCACTTACCTTACCTCATGCCTTTTTTATTTGCTCACCCATTTGCTTAATTATTTGCTTTAATATGTTTTGTTTTAATATGTTTTGTTTTATTATTTACAATTTTACATACCTTTGATTTGCCGTTACTGTATGCCTATTATTTACCCACCTATATGTTTGCCTTCTTTGTACTCGGTACTTGTATTTTTATTTTTATATGCCTTTGCTGCCCTCCTACATGCCTCCGTACCCGCCCTTATGCTCACCTTCTATGATGCCCTTACACCTGCCCCTCTATCTGCCTAAACATTCACTTTTAGTAGTTGCACCTTGTTTTACGGCACATTACCTCAACAATCACTTTTGCCAACTAGTTGATGTGTTACCACAATGCGAAATCCCCGGCGTGGGGAGCCCCGAACGTCGGAAAGGTCAAAAACCCCAAAAGGAGATCCGTACACTGCCGGCGGCAGAGCCCACACACTGACCCCACGTGTGAGCAGCCCCCCCCCCACCAGCAAAACCACACAGTCCTCCCACTTACTCCCACACCCGGACCAACCCCCCCCCGCCCCCCCCCCCCCCGCACCAGCCACCACCCCCCACACACACACACACACCCAGGCCCACGTGGCGACGTTGCACAGAGCCACGGCCCGCCCCTCGAGCTTAATTAAACCCCAAAAAAAAAAAAACGGAGGGACCCCTTACACCATGGCCTCACTAAAAATTGGAACCCTCAATGCACGAGGCCTCAACACCCCCCAAAAACGCTCACAAATCATTAACGCCATGAACAAAAGGAAGACCCAGATCATCCTACTTCAGGAGACACACTTTAAAACAGGGTCCATTCCCACCATAAACAACAAGCTATACTCGACATGGCTTCATAGCACCAACCCTGAATCCAGGTCCCGGGGAGTATCAATCGCGATACACAAAAATCTACCACACTCGATACTCGATTCCCAGATCGACCCAGGAGGGAGATACATATTCCTAAAACTGAGGGTGACCAACAAGATCCTGACAGTGGTCAACTGGTACCTACCCAACAGAGACCAGACGAGGGTCGGGAGAGCCCTACTAACCCGTCTCGCTGACTTCGCAGAGGGGACCACGATTATTGGAGGGGACTTCAACTTCACAATGGACCCCACCTGCGACTCCACCTCCGGCAGAGGGACAATCCCAGCCAGACGACTGAAAGCCTTCAAAAGGCTTCTCCACACCCTCCAGCTAGTGGACGTGTGGCGCATCCTAAACCCCCAAGGTAGAGACTACACCTACTACTCCCACGTTCATAACTCCTACAGTCGGATAGACATGTTCCTAGTGAGCCACCACGCACTCACCTGGGAACCGGCAGCCACCATCGGGGACCTCTACCTGTCAGACCACGCCCCGACAACCCTGACCTTAACACTACCCGACTCAGCCCGGAGACCATGGACCTGGAAACTCAATAATAACCTCCTGAAAGACAGTGTATGCCTGACAGACCTAAAAAATGACATAGAAGCTTTCACCCAAATCCACGCCTCAGACCCGACCCCCCAGCCCATTAAATGGGAAGCTCTGAAATGCTACCTGAGGGGGACCCTAATAAAACATGGGACCAGACTCAAAAAGAAGCAAGCGGAAGAGATGACAACCCTCCTGGCCCGAATACATAACCTGGAAACGACACACAAGAGGTCACTAGACCGAGAGGTCATAGCGGAACTAGTCCTGAAACGACAAGAGCTCAAAACAAAGTTAGACCAGAAATTCCAACGTCAGACGGAAAGGTCAAAGGGCTACTTCTACAGGAATGCAAACAAATGCGGCAGACCGCTAGCGCGCCTCTTACACCCCAGGACGAACTGCACCTTCATCCCGAAAATTAAGCGGCAGCGAGGTACAGACACGTACAACCCAGAGGAGATTGTAGAGGAGTTCCGCTCCTACTACAAAAACCTATACAACCTCAAAGATCGACACCCAGAAAAACCACATGAAGACCTCCCCCGAAAGACCCGGGAATATATCACCTCCACGGCAATCCCACACCTCGAAGCAGCAGACGTCGAGGCGCTTGAAACAGCAATCTCAGAACAAGAGATCCAGACAGCCATCAACTCCTCACCCCTGTCAAAATGCCCGGGGCCAGACGGGTTCACCCCGATATTTTACAAGACCCTGCAGACACAGCTCTTACCCCAGATGCAGGCCACCTTCAACTCAATCACGGCCGAAACACACTTCGCCCCACAATCCCTGGAGGCCCATATCAGCATCCTACCCAAACAAGGGAGAGACCCCACACTGACGACGAACTACAGGCCCATCTCCTTACTGAATATCGACATAAAGATATACTCAAAGATCCTGGCGGACAGGCTAGCCCCTCTTCTCCCCTCCATTATCAACATGGACCAAGTGGGCTTTGTCAAAGGACGCGAAGCCAGGGACAACACAATCAAGACACTACTCCTCATAGAGAAGGCGCAAAGTCAAAAAGTCCCCCTCAGCCTACTATCAATCGACGCTGAGAAGGCCTTCGACAGAGTCCACTGGGGCTTCATGAAGGAGGCACTAACCCAAATTGGATTAGGCCCCAAATTCCTGCACAAGTTGTTTACCCTTTACTCGGCCCCATCAGCGAAGGTCCGAGTCAACGGCCTCTTGTCCACGCCGTTCTCGGTCAGCAATGGGACGCGACAGGGATGCCCCCTATCTCCCCTCCTTTTCGTTGTAGTCATAGAACACTTAGCCAATTCCATTAGAAGAAACAACGACATACACGGGCTACAGTCGGACTCATACCACCATAAGGTAGCCCTATACGCGGATGACCTCCTCCTCTACATCTCCCAACCCCAATTATCAATGCCAGCCCTCCTACGAGAACTCGAAACCTTCGGGTCCCTGAGTAACTTCAAAATAAATTTCTCCAAGTCGGAGGCGCTGAACATATCCCTAACCGCAGAAGACTTAGCTCCCCTAAAAACAGGCTTTCCATTTAAGTGGAAAGAAGAAACCATCAAATACCTAGGGGTACACATCCCCGCCGACCTGTCGAAACTATACCTACACAACTACCAACCCCTCCTCTCGCAATTGGAAACACAACTGGCCGCATACAGGGTACTGCGGATCTCCTGGCTGGGAAGGATCAACGTAACCCGGATGGATATCCTCCCCCGCCTCCTGTACATCTTCCAGACCATCCCATACATCCCCGCAGAGACTTCTTCTCCAAGCTACGCTCCCTGATAGGGAAATTCGTCTGGAAGGGAGAGAGGCCAAGGGTACACAGGAACATCCTATCTGACCCCGCCGAAGTAGGAGGACTGGGACTACCAGACCCCCATAGATACTTTGTGGCGACATCCCTAGTCCGTCTGATTGACTGGGAATTCAGGTCCCACTCCAAACGATGGGTGGTCCTGGAACAGGAAGGCACAACGGTACCCCTACGGTACCTCCCATGGCTCCAACACACAGAGCCACAACGGACAGTAGTCTCCTACAGCCTTACCAAAGACACCCTGCGAATATGGCAGGCCTACACCAACGGGACACCGGAGAGGGGGACGTCAAGCCCTCTTACTCCCCTCTTCTCAAACCCCGCCTTCCAACCAGGGATGAACAGACACACGTTCCTGCATTGGAGAAAAACTGAGGACGTCCGCATAGGCCAGATCCTACACCTAGGAGACCTGCCCCCCCTGGAATCGCTACAACAACAATCAACAACCAAGCCCCTACAGCGGCTCGAATTCCTCCAACTACAATCCTACCTGACATCGTCGGCACAGACAAGCAAGTTCAGACAGCTCACCACCCCAATGGAAGAACTGTTCACACGCGACTACCCACCAACCCATGCGGTCTCGGAGATTCACCGCATCCTCTCAGGGAAGAGGGGAACAAACAAACGCTCCTTTCAACTGGCTTGGGAAAGGGAACTAGGAAGAGAGATCTCCTGGCCCGAATGGAAGAAAAGCTTCCTATTCACGCGTAAAATGGCAAACTCATGCCTAGCCCAAGAAAAAAACTACAAAATCTTATACAGATGGTACCGCTGCCCAGACCGTCTCCACACCATCTTCCCCACGGTCCCAAACACATGCTGGCGATGCAGAACAGAGGAGGGAACCACGCTCCACATATGGTGGAACTGCACAGCAATCCAGGGTTTCTGGGAAGGGGTGTTCCGAAACTATTCCCTCATCACGGGCAGACGAGTGATCGGCAACCCCGAGATAGCCCTACTGTCAATCTACCCCGGACAGGTGAAAAACACAAAAAGAGACATCCTACGCTTCTGCATGTCGGCCGCCCGCTCTGTCATCCCACGCTACTGGAAATCTCCAGAAAAACCCCCCATGGTCGACTGGTGCATGGAAATGTTAGACATCAGCCGGATGGAGGAGCTAGCGGCCGAAAGCACAGGCTCGATGGACAGTTACAACACCATATGGATGGAATGGATCCTGTTCAGAGAATCCCCTGACTTCAGCAAACTATTCTCACAGCAGCACTAAGCCAGCCCGCACTAAACGGGGAGGAGACACGAAGGATCCGAGTGGCTCACACCAACCCCCGCCACCTCTCCCCCTCCTAACGAAACCCCCACCCCCGAACACCACCAATCCCTACCACACCCCCGAGAGGTCCACGCCAGACGACCCAACCCCAGGCCCTCCCCCCCATAACCCCCACCTGCTCCCCACCGCACCACGAACCTCACCCCCACCCACCACCGCCCCCCCCACATCAAGTCAGACACCCCACGCCCCCACTCCCCATACCCCCGCCCGGCACTCACCCGGCACAGCCAACCCCCCCCCCTTCTCCCCTGGACCCCAAACCCCACACCCCTGAAAGAGTTAAAGTTATCCTTGCTCACCCACGCCTCGCGTTGGCAGGTAAAATGCTCTCAACGGCACAGACGTACTCCAACTGTAACCTATTTAACTTCGTATATTGACATTGTGTATCCGATGACATGCATAAACTGTACCTGCTGCAACACTTTTTTCCCAATAAAAATGATTGAACATAAAAGTTAATTCAGAGGGTCATTTATTATTCAACCCCTCAAACCACCAGAATTCTGTTTGGGCCCCCTAAAGTATTAAGAAGTAGTTCAGGCACAAATAACAATGAGCTTCACATGTGTGGATTAATTATCTCTTTTGCCAGCCTTTTCTGACTATTTAAGACCCTCCCAAACTTGTGAACAGCACTCATACATGGTCAACATGGGAAAGACAAAGGAGCATTCCAAGGCCATCAGAGGCAAGATCGTGTAGGGTCACAAGGCTGGCAAGGGGTACAAAACCCTTCCCAAGGAGTTGGGCCTACATGTCTCCACTGTTGGGAGCATCATCCGGAAGTGGAAGGCTTATGGAACTACTGTTAGCCTTCCACGGCCTGGACAGCCTTTGAAAGTTTCCTCCCGTGCCGAGGCCAGGCTTGTCCGAAGAGTCAAGGCTAACCCAAGGACAACAAGGAAGGAGCTCCGGGAAGATCTCATGCCAGTGGGGACATTGGTTTCAGTCAATACCATAAGTAACGTACTCCACCGCAATGGTCTCCGTTCCAGACGAACCCGTAAGGTTCCTTTACTTTCAAAGCGTCATGTCAAGGCTCGTCTACAGTTTGCTCATGATCACTTGGAGGACTCTGAGACAGACTGGTTCAAGGTTCTATGGTCTGATGAGACCAAGATCGAGATCTTTGGTGCCAACCACACACGTGACGTTTGGAGACTGGATGGCACTGCATACGACCCCAAGAATACCATCCCTACATTCAAGCATGGTGGTGGCAGCATCATGCTGTGGGGCTGTTTCTCAGCCAAGGGGCCTGGCCATCTGGTCCGCATCCATGGGAAGATGGATAGCACGGCCTACCTGGAGATTTTGGCCAAGAACCTCCGCTCCTCCATCAAGGATCTTAAGATGGGTCGTAATTTCATCTTCCAACAAGACAACGACTCAAAGCACAAAGCCAAGAAAACCAAGGCCTGGTTCAAGAGGGAAAAAATCAAGGTGTTGGAGTGGCCTAGTCAGTCTCCTGACCTTAACCCAATTGAAAACTTGTGGAAGAAGCTCAAGATTAAAGTCCACATGAGACACCCAAAGAACCTAGATAACTTGGAGAAGATCTGCATGGAGGAGTGGGCCAAGATAACTCCAGAGACCTGTGCCGACCTGATCAGGTCTTATAAAAGACGATTATTAGCTGTAATTGCAAACAAGGGTTATTCCACAAAATATTAAACATAGGGGTTGAATAATAATTGACCCACACTTTTATGTTTAAAATTTATAAAAAAATCAACTGAGCAACATAACTTTTTGGTTTGTAAGATTTATGCTTCTGTTAATAAATCCTACTCTCGGTTGCAGTTTGAAGGCTCTAACTTATTGGCATCTTATCAAACCAGCTAAATCTGCAGGGGGTTGAAGACTACTTGTTGGCGGTGCATATGAAGAAAAGAGCAGGCGGCACTCACCATTTGAGCAGCGATGTCTCCTTTATTTCAAAGTGTCAGTAGACATAATTCATCCGTGACGATGAGTGGGGAGAGAGTGTGGAGGACAGCGGACGACGGCCAGCCGTTTAACGGGTCCCGTTGAAGCTGTAGTCACAGCAAAACGGCTGGCCGTCGTCCGCTGTCCTCCACACTCTCCCCCCACTCATCGTCACGGATGAATTATGTCTACTGACACTTTGAAATAAAGGAGACATCGCTGCTCAAATGGTGAGTGCCGCCTGCTCTTTTCTTCATATGAACTGTTTACATTGTTATAAGGCGTGCACCCCAGCAGCATAAAGGGTACTTAGTGGTGATTAGAGCAGAACCTGCTGTCCCAGGATTTGAGGCAGTGCCCGGTATTTTCTTTTACACATGGATATATATATGCACATACATACATATTTAGCTATATGATAATGGAATAATATTAATAATTAATACATTTAACATAATATATTATTAGATCTGACTGAGGGATAATAAAAGACTGTGTTTCGCTGTGTTGTCCAGGCTGCTCTACACTGGCTATTCACAGGCGCGGTCCCACTACTGATCGGCATGGGGGTTTTGACCTGCTCCGTTTCCGACCTGGGCCGGTTCACCCCTCATTAGGGCAACCTGGTAACTCTGAGCTCCCCCAGAGTCACCATATTGATACCGAACTTAGTGTGGACACCTGATCGACATAGCACAGGGCAGCCCAGAACTCCTGGACTCAAGCGATCCGCCAACCTCAGCCTCCCAAGTAGCTGGGATTACAGGCACACGCCACCGCGCCCGGCAATGAAAGCTGCTGCTCTAACAAACTAGAGTCTGCAGAAGCTGATACGTCACGAGGAACCACACTGCCACCTGGTGTCTTGAGGATGATATTGGTTTTTAACACTGGAGCTGCATCAGCGCTGACATGACCAGACCCCACAGCGCCACCTGATGTCTGTTCCTGACTGTACATGTGAATCTGAAAAAGTGTGGACATTTTGGTTGCATATAATGATTGTGAGAGTCCAGCCCCGCTCCCACGAGCGTATGAATCAGAAGAGTGCAATGTGAATCTCACTCAGACAAATATTATTCAATGAGGCAGAGTAGATCAGTGATTTATTTCTCATCCAGATTCGCAATTTTGAAAAAAACTGCAGCATGCTGCGAATGGATGCGTAAATCAGACGAGACTCAACAGTACAAGTCAATAGGTGTAAGCAAAAACAGTCATCACACAGACTATCCATATGCCGTCCAATTTTCACAGATATATTACCATTTTGTAGCACAGAACACTGCAAATGTTCCTGTAAATGTTCTAGTATATTTACCTGGTGGCGTCTGTTTCCAACTTCAGTTGGGATGAGGCTGTATCCCAGAAGGCACCGTGCCGCCGGAAGCACGACGAAAGCCATATTGGGTAAAAATGGTCACCGCACCAGGTGAACTCACGGGCTCTATATATATCCTTTCCAGCCCGTCCCCGGTTGCACGTCCAGTCTAGAGAGCCATATTGGGACACGCAAGTGATGGGTGTCCCAATATGGTGCCCGCTTGCAGTACCACCAGCAGGACACCGATGCTATAAACGCCACCACCCGCCGTCTACTGCATGCCTCTGACTGACTTCTATTTCTCTCATTGCATACAGGACCTATGGAAATGTCACAGTTTTTTGATCAGGTGCACGTGACTAATCACATGACTTGACATCACTACTGGTCCTGCAGTGCAAGGTACAGACAGGGAGAGACAGGAAGGGGCACACACAGAGAGACACAGGGAGGTGGGGGCACGCACAGGGAGGTACAGGGAGCAAGGAGAGGCAGGGGAGCACGCACAGGGAGGTGGGGGCATGCACAGGGAGACACAGGGAGGCGGGGGCACGCACAGGGAGGGGGCACGGCCTACCTGAAGATTTTGGCTAAGAACCTCCACTCCTCCATCAAGGATCTTAAGGTGGGTCGTAATTTCATCTTCCAACAAGACAACGACCCAAAGCACACAGCCAAGAAAACCAAGGCCTGGTTCAAGAGGGAAAAAATCAAGGTGTTGGAGTGGCCTAGTCAGTCTCCTGACCTTAACCCAATTGAAAACTTGTGGAAGGAGCTCAAGATTAAAGTCCACATGAGACACCCAAAGAACCTAGATAACTTGGAGAAGATCTGCATGGAGGAGTGGGCCAAGATAACTCCAGAGACCTGTGCCGGCCTGATCAGGTCTTATAAAAGACGATTATTAGCTGTAATTGCCAACAAGGGTTATTCCACAAAATATTAAACATAGGGGTTGAATAATGATTGACCCACACTTTTATGTTTAAAATTTATAAAAATTCAACTGAGCAACATAGCTTTTTGATTTGTAAGATTTATGCTTCTGTTAATAAATCCTACTCTCGTTTGCAGTTTGAAGGCTCTAACTTATTGGCATCTTATCAAACCAGCTAAATCTGCAGGGGGTTGAAGACTACTTGTAGGCACTGTATGTGTGTGCCACTGTGTACGCTGTGTTTGTGTATGTATGTGTGCCACTGTGTATGCAGTTGACTCACCGTGGCCGGGGACTCCGGTTTAGACAGGCTGTAGCTCCTTCCTCCTTGTCACGGGTGGGCCGCACCTGCCGGTAGTGAGGCCCGGTTGAGTGCAGATCAAAAGTTGAAGACGTCTTGTAGGAACAGATTAAAGGGGTTAATTTATTCGTGACGCCACCTATGAGTAGTTCGGTAATCGTTACCGACGCTGCGGAACCTCCGGGGGATGGATAGCAGCAAGATGGAACGCTCCCCACAGGCTGAGCGGTGATCCCCGGAGGCTGGAGCTGCTTAAGATGTTGTGCGGCAGCTGCGGTTGCCTTGCGTGCAGACGGATACAATCATAAGGAAGCATGGACACTGAAAGTCTCTGCAACGGCTCTTTACTGTAACCAGCAAGCAGTACATGGCATACAGTTAACGGGTAGTGGACCGGGTGGACTCAGCAGTGATAGGTGTCCCTCAGAGATCCGTAGTGTTCCTCCATTCTAGCTAAGTGGTTGCCAGTGTCGCCCAGGAATACCAGATCGGGTACGGGGAGGCTGCTTCAA
>JARQOC010002767.1:0-22013 GCA_033576535.1 Allobates femoralis | reverse complement strand
TGAAAGAGTAATATCAGAGAAAACACAACTGGGCAAAGGTCTGTCCCAACAAGCAAACCCTAACACCCAGAAAAACAGAAAAAAAAAACATGCCTAGGGAGGAAGAGAACGCGATGACGCGAAGATTGTTTTGGTGGCTCCAGTTTTCCAGATCATCAAATTTCTCTTGGAGCTGCTCTATCACATGGTATTTGTCTTTAACCTGAGCAGCATAGGACTGTACAGTGTCCTCCAAATCACAGATCCGCTGTTGCGCTGCCAATATTTTGGTGGAATGGTCGGACAACTGGGATATGATCGAGTCCAATGAGGATTGAAAGGAAAGAAGTCTTGCATCTATTTTTGGCATCAGTTGCTTTGTGATAGTCAGCAATGGTTTGTAGGGATTCTTTAGACATGACAGAGTTAGAATCTGGTGATTCAGGAGGAGATTTGGTGGCCTGTGCCCTGGTTTTAGTAACCTTGGAGCTACTGGGATTTAACCCCTTCATGACCTTGCCATTTTTTGCAATTCTGACCAGTGTCCCTTTATGAGGTTATAACTCGGGAACGCTTCAATGGATCCTAGCGATTCTGAGATTGTTTTTTCGTGACATATTGGGCTTCATGTTAGTATTAAATTTAGGTCGATAATTTTTGCGTTTATTTGTGAAAAAATCAAAAATATGGCAAAAATTTTGAAAATTTTGCAATTTTCAAATTTTGAATTTTTCTTCTGGTAAACCAGAGAGTTATGTGACACAAAATAGTTATGAAATAATATTTCCCACATGTCTACTTTACATCAGCACAATTTTGGAAAAAAAAAAAAATTTTGTTAGGAAGTTATAAGGGTTCAAAGTTCATGAGCAATTTTTCATTTTTCCACCAAAATTTACAAAACCATTTTTTTAAGTGACCACATCCCATTTGAAGTCCCTTTGAGGGGTTTACATGACAGAAAACACCCAAAAGTGACACCGTTCCAAAAACTGCACCCCTCAAGCTACTCAAAACTACATTCAAGAAGATTATTAACCCTTCAGGTGCTTCACAGGAACTAAGCAAATTGGAAACAAAAAAATGGATATTTTAATTTTTCTAACAAAAATGTTCTTGTATCCTCAATTTTTTCATTTTCACATGGGCAACAAGATAAAATGGATCCTAAAATTTGTTGGGCAATTTCTCCTGAGTATATCGATACCACATATGTGATCATAAACCACCGTTTGAGCGCACGGCAGGGCTCTGAAGGGAAAGAGAGCAATTTGACCTTTGGAGCTAATTTTCCATTCAAAAAGTGAAATGGCGCTCCTTCACTTCTGAGCCCTGCCGCGCGTCAAAACAGTGGTTTATGACCACATATGAGGTATCGGTGTACTCAGGAGAAATTGCCCAACAAATTTTAGGATGAATTTTATCCTGTTACCCATGTGAAAATGAAAGAATTGAGGCTAAAAGAACATTTTTGTGAAAAAAAAGTACTTTTTCCATATTCACAGATCAATTTGTAAAGCATGTGGGGGTTCAATATACTCACCACCCATCTAGATAAGTTCCCTGGGGGGTCTAGTTTCCAAAATGGGGTCACTTGTGGGGGAGCTCCAAAGTTTAGGCACACAGGGGCTCTCCAAACGCGACATGGTGTCCGCTAACAATTTGAATGGAAAATCACCTCAAATTGTTAGCGGACACCATATCGCATTTGGAGAGCCCCTGTGTGCCTAAACATTGGGGCTACCCCACAAGTGACCCCATTTTGGAAACTAGACCCCCAGGGAACATATCTAGATGCATAGTGAGCCCTTTGAACCCCCAGATGCTTCACAAATTGATCCGTACAAATTAAAAAAGAAAATTTGTGTGAAAAAAAAGTATTTTTACCTTATTACGGATTGGGTTTGTGAAGCACCAGAGGATTCAAAGTGCTCACTATGCATCTAGATAGGTTCCTTGGGGGGTCTAGTTTCCAAAATGGGGTCACTTGTGGGGGAGCTCCAATGTTTAGGCACACAGGGGCTCTCCATACGCAACCTGGTGTTTGCCAACAATTGGAATTGTTAGCGGACACCAGGTCGCGTATGGAGAGCCCCTGTGTGCCTAAACATTTGAGATCCCCCACAAGTGACCCCATTTTGGAAACTAGACCCCCCAGGGAACATATCTAGATGCACAGTGAGCACTTTGAACCCCCATGTGCTTCACAAATTGAGACGTATAAATGAATAAAGAAACTTTTTGTGAAAAAACATACTAGTCAGTAGTTACAATTCGCAGCATAGGGGACCCAATACATTTGGGTCTCTCCATGCTGAGGATTCCAGCCCCCTAGCTGCCAAGTTGTACCTGGCTGGCAACCAAAAATACGGCAAAGCTCCATGTCATTTTATTTGTAGAATTTAAAAAAAAAAAAAATGACATGGGGCTCTGCCATATTTTTGGTCCAGCCAGGTACAACTTGGCAGCTACGGACTGCCACCAGCCCCCAGCTGCCTCATTGTACCTGGCTGGAACCAAAAATACAGCGAAGCCCTTTTTTTTTTTAAATTTCTAGAACTAATTCTAGAAAAAAAAATTACGTGGGGCTCCGCCATATTTTTGGTCCAGCCAGGTACAACTAGGCAGCTGGGGGATGGAATCCTCAGCATAGAGAGGCCCAAGCGTTCTGGGCCCCCCCTGGTGCGAATTGCAGCCCGCAGCCACCCCAGAAAATGGCGCATTCATTGAAGCACCATTTTCTGGCGCTGTACCCACGCTCTTCCAGTTGCCCTGGTGCCAGTGGCTAACTGGGTAATAAAGGGGTTAATGCCAGCTTTTTATTGGCAGCTGGCACTAAGCCCGAGATTCATAATATAGGGCCAATGTTAGACCCGCCATTAGGAATCTCTAGTACGGTAAATAGTCAATAAATACACACAGAGAAAAATCTTTTTATTTGAAAAAAAAACAGACACAATTCGGACTCCATCTTTATTATAAAAAGATCCGACGTAGTCCACAACGAAGGTCCCACGACGCCCGATCGCTCCGACGTAGTCCATAATGAAGGTCCCACGACGTTCGATTGTCTCCGACGTAGTCCACAACGAAGGTCCCACGCCGCTTGATCGCCTTTGCTTTCAGATCGCTACTCTGGAGCCCAATCCGCCAGCATGGTGATCGAGTTGCAGAAAGTGATATGACACCCCGGGCGCAGTGACCCACTATGTGCATCACTGCGCCTGGGCTGCCAGATCACTTTCCGCAGATCGATCCCCATGCATGGGGATCGAGCGGCGGAAAGCGATCTGGCAGCACAGGCGCATTGACCCACTATGTGCATCACTGCGTCCGGGCTGTCAGATCGCTTTCTGCAGCTCGATCCCCCTGCATGGGGATCGAGTTGCGGAAAGCGATCTGTCAGCCCAGGCGCATGTGATGCACATAGTGGGTCACTGCGCCCGGGGTGTCAGATCACTTTCTGCAGCTCGATGCCCATGCAGGGAGATCGGGCTGCAGAGCAGCGATCTAAGAGCCTGGGCACAGTGACCCACTATGTGCATCACTGCGCCCAGGCTGTCAGATTACTTTCTGCCGCTCGATCCCCCTGCATGGGGATCGAGTTGCGGAAAGCGATCTGTCAGCCCAGGCGCATGTGATGCACATAGTGGGTCACTGCGCCCGGGGTGTCAGATCACTTTCTGCAGCTCGATGCCCATGCAGGGAGATCGGGCTGTAGAGCAGCGATCAAAGAGCCCGGGCGCAGAGACCCACTATGTGCATCAGTGCGCCCGGGCTGTCAGATCGCTTTCTGCAGCTCGATCCCCAGGATCCAGCTGCAGAAAGTGATCTGACAGCTCCAGCACAGTGATCACATAATGGTCACTGTGGATCACTGTGCTTGAGCTGTCAGATCATTTCCTGCAGCTAGATCCTCAGGATCCAGCTGTAGAAAGTGATCTGACAGATCCAGCACAGTGATCCACAGTGATCACATAATGGTCACTGTGGATCACTGTGCTGGAGCTGTCAGATCACTTCCTGCAGCTAGATCCTCAGGATCTAGCTGTAGAAAGTGATCTGGCAGCTCCAGCACAGAGCTGTCAGATCCGGAGGCGGTGAAGAGGAGGAGGAGGAGCGGGACGCAGTGGAGACAGAGCGGCCGCCGGAGGGGTGAGT
Organism: Allobates femoralis; assembly: GCA_033576535.1. Lineage (NCBI taxonomy): Eukaryota > Metazoa > Chordata > Amphibia > Anura > Aromobatidae > Allobates > Allobates femoralis. The sequence goes on along the minus strand of JARQOC010002767.1, from coordinate 17,873 downwards.
GGGAGAGGCGATCGCCGCTCCGGTGATCGGGGGGCAGGAAGGGGGAAGAGGGGGGGTGACAGGAGAAGTAGGGGGGCACTTAGGAGGAAGCGGGGGCAGGCAGGAGGAAGCGGGAGCAGGCAGGAGGAGGCGGGCGGCAGGAAGAGGAAGCGGGCGGCAGGGACAGGAAGCAGGCGGCAGGAAAAGGAAGCGGGGGGGGTAAGAAAGATGAAGAGAGGGCAGGAAAGAGAGGTGGGGGCAGGAGGACAGTTAGAGGATGACAGGGGAGAAGATTGGAGGGTAGGGATAGCAGCGGCAGACAGGGAAGCATTACAGGCGCGGTGATTTTCACTTTCACTTTTGAGTGCCAATCACCGCGCCTGTAGCCGGGGGGGTGGGGGTGGGGGCAAATCGACCTTCCCTGGGGTGTTGTACAACTACCCGTGTACCTGCAGGCCGAGTGACAGGTCAGTGACACCCTCACTCGACCTGCAGGAGCCCGATCATTCCATGGCCCAGGGGGTGGGCCAAGGGTCTGGAAGGGGTTAAAAATGTTTCCATGTAGATGGAGAGGAATAGAAAATGAATAGAAATGCACTTGTAAGGAGAGGGAAGACGTCTCAGTCGAGAGTTAAGTGCAAGAACCTTCATAACTAAGTAGTTTAGATTGAACATCAACGAGAATTGGTCTTGAGGAGATCCAAGATGGTTTAAGGAATACGGACCGCTCAGAAGATCATAAAGGTAAACAGGCTGAAAAGGGTCCACAATTGGGGTGGTATCCACAGCAGTTTAGAGGAAAAGCCCTCGAGAGAGGCGTCTGTGTATAAAAAAAAAAGAGCACTGAGTGCTACTCAGCAGTGGTATACGGAGTAGTAGAGGGAAAGTCACATCAAAAATAGGTTATATTCAACCAGTGGCAGCTGCCTGCTTGTTTATAGCTCGCTTCAGTCTGCAAAAGTGGTACCCCTTTTACACAAGTAAATTCTTGACTCCATTCCAATTAAGGTTATTGAGTGGCCAGCCCAATCTCCGGATCTTAATCCGATAGAACACTTGTGGGGTGATACCAAAAATGCTTTTTCTAAGGCAAAGCCAACAGATGCAAATAAATTGTGGGATGTAGTCAAAGCATCCTGGGCTGGAATAACAGTTGACAGGTGCCAGAATTTGGTTGACTCTATGCAACATACAGTGCTACAAGTAGTTTTCAACCCCCTGCAGATTTAGCTGGTTGACACATGCGGAATTAACTTGGCATTGTAACATTTGGACTGTAGATCAGCCTGGAAGTGGGAAATGCAGTGCCACAAATTTTTTTTTTTTTTTTTTAAAGCGTTAAAAGTGAATTCAGAGGGTCATTTATTATTCAACCCCTCAAACCACCAGAATTCCGTTTGGTCCCCCTAAAGTATTAAGAAGTAGTTCAGGCACAAATCACAATGAGCTTCACATGTGTGGATTAATTATCTCTTTTGCCAGCCTTTTCTGACTATTTAAGATCCTCCCCAAACTTGTGAACAGCACTCATACATGGTCAACATGGGAAAGACAAAGGAGCATTCCAAGGCCATCAGAGACAAGATCGTGGAGGGTCACAAGGCTGGCAAGGGGTACAAAACCCTTTCCAAGGAGTTGGGCCTACCTGTCTCCACTGTTGGGAGCATCATCCGGACGTGGAAGGCTTATGGAACTACTGTTAGCCTTCCACGGCCTGGACAGCCTTTGAAAGTTTCCTCCCGTGCCAAGGCCAGGCTTGTCCGAAGAGTCAAGGCTAACCCAAGGACAACAAGGAAGGAGCTCCGGGAAGATCTCATGGCAGTGGGGACATTGGTTTCAGTCAATACCATAAGTAACGTACTCCACCGCAATGGTCTCCTTTCCAGACGAGCCCATAAGGTTCTTTTACTTTCAAAGCGTCATGTCAAGGCTCGTCTACAGTTTGCTCATGATCACTTGGAGGACTCTGAGACAGACTGGTTCAAGGTTCTATGGTCTAATGAGACCAAGACCGAGATCTTTGGTGCCAACCACACACGTGACGTTTGGAGACTGGATGGCACTGCATACGACCCCAAGAATACCATCACTACAGTCAAGCATGGTGGTGGCAGCATCATGCTGTGGGGCTGTTTCTCAGCCAAGGGGCCTGGCCATCTGGTCCGCATCCATGGGAAGATGGATAGCACGGCCTACCTGGAGATTTTGGCCAAGAACCTCTGCTCCTCCATCAAGGATCTTAAGATGGGTCGTAATTTCATCTTCCAACAAGACAACGACCCAAAGCACACAGCCAAGAAAACCAAGGCCTGGTTCAAGAGGGAAAAAATCAAGGTGTTGGAGTGGCCTAGTCAGTCTCCTGACCTTAACCCAATTGAAAACTTGTGGAAGGAGCTCAAGATTAAAGTCCACGAGACACCCAAAGAACCTAGATAACTTGGAGAAGATCTGCATGGAGGAGTGGGCCAAGATAACTCCAGAGACATGTGCCGGCCTGATCAGGTCTTATAAAAGACGATTATTAGCTGTAATTGCAAACAAGGGTTATTCCACAAAATATTAAACCTAGGGGTTGAATAATAATTGACCCACACTTTTATGTTTAAAATTTATAAAAATTCAACTGAGCAACATAACTTTTTGGTTTGTAAGATTTATGCTTCTGTTAATAAATCCTACTCTCGTTTGCAGTTTGAAGGCTCTAACTTATTGGCATCTTATCAAACCAGCTAAATCTGCAGGGGGTTGAATACTACTTGTAGGCACTGTAGATGTGAAGCAGCTCTAAAAATCTGTGGTTGTTTTACAGCTAAATGTTAGGTTAGTGATTCACAGAAATGCTAAATCCTAAAAAAAAAAAACAAAAAAAAAAAAAAAAACAGTACATAATTTGTGAATTTGTGTTTGTAAAGACAAAGTGTTACTTTTTTTTTGTTATTTTGTGGAAAGTAGTAAAAACTATATACCCTTCTCTTCATCTTTTGATTTTGAAAACAAAGTGCAATGTTCCCAATGCATGGAAATAAAAGCTATTATAAAAATGAACACAACTGTAAGTAAACATGGGCCAAAATTTACCAATTCTCCGCAACACTTCTAGAGATAAATGAAGATCTGACCTAAAAAAAGTCCTCTTATACATTTTCCACAATGTATCCATTATGTCCAGTAGCGTAGCTAGCGGGGGAGCAGGGGCGGCGAGCGCCCCGGGCCCCCCCCTCCCCCCCCCCACGAGGGGGCCCCGTGCTGGCCGCCGCGCCAGCCGGAGAGGAGGGAGGACGGGACTTCCTGTCTTGCAGCTTTGCCCGCCCCTCCTCTCCTCCTCCTTACAGCAGATGCACGGCGGCCGCGGTGAGTGTGCAACGGCCCCCCTCCCGGTCCTCAGATGATGGGGTGGCATGAGAATTCTCTGCCAGCAACCCCCCCCGGTCCCCAGATGATGGGGTGGCATGAGAATTCTCTGCCAGCACCCCCCCCCCACCAACACACACACAGTCCTCACATAAGGGGGCCCACAACAGGCTAGCTACGCCACTGATTATGTCATAATCTTATGATTTCCCATCTGTTTACAGTCGCCAATGACAAAAACATGTTCCTCTAGGTTAGGACTGTGCCTTTTTTTGGTGGCTAAATCTGTTGAATGCCCATTTATAGTATTCTTGCCCATTCTTCTGTGCCATGGTAATACAGTTCTCCATTTTCATAACACAAGGCGATATTATTAAGTACTGTGCCTTTTTTATGTGAAGAACAAAGCATGCTCCACTGATCCAGTTTGTGCTGTTCTGCTTGAGACCTCTAATTTGTGCAATTCTCAGGACTACATTGGAGCTCTTTAGTGTCATGTAATTTCAGAACAAAAGTTCTTCTCTGTTCTAATACCTTTTTAAGAAAACCTGTATTATCTGAATTTCACTGTACATGCTGATATTTTATTGTCACATTGCCCGCCTCTTATTCTGTCCTCCAAATCACTTTTTATTGATTTGTAATTTTTTTTTTCATATTCTTATAGTTGCATACAGTCTTGAATCAGTATTAAAAGACAGGTTCTTAGGGTTTATTCACACATTAAGGATTTGCTTACAGATTTGTAAATACTGATTTTTACCATGGCAGCACAGTGACTCTGGTTAGCAGTGCAGTGCAAGGATAAAATCTGCAAGCTTGTAAGTTCTCTGTGTTTGCATGGGTTTCCTCTGGGAATTCCAGTTTTCTCACACAGACTCCTGACCCCCTATTCAACACTTAGCAATAGGGTAGGGTGAAAGCCGCGGTCAAATCTGTAAAGACATTTGCAAGAAACTTACGTAGATTTTTAGATTCGTGGCAGAAGTATTGCAAATTTATGACTACGTACTCAGTGGAAATTGATCAGTGCTCCAAATTATTAACGCTGTGACATATCTACATTTCTTGTGGATTTTTACTGCAGGTATTTCCCTTTTCAATGAACATGTTCATGCATATTTAGCAATGGATTCTGCATGAGCTCCACAGTGGAATTCACAAACTACTTTTCCATTATAAATTACCTTTAGGCCAGCTTCACACTGCCAGAGTTTCAAATCTCGTACTTTTTCCAAGCGCATCACATGACGCGGGAACACGCATCTTGTGATGCGCTTAGTAAAAGCGTGAGATTTGAAACTCCGGCAGTGTGAAGCTGGCGTTTGCAATGCGCTCGGGTTCCGTCTGCCATAGGATTGCATTGACAGCGTTAACAGAAAGGTAACTACTACTGCTACCAAATTCTAGGTTTTAGACGGAACCCCCTGAACGCACGGCTGAACACTGTTCTGAGCCTAGCCTTACAGAGACAATACCTCCAACATTTCATGTTGTGTTAAAAAAAAAAAAAAAAAAAAGGAGAAAAAGAGAGTGCATTCACAGCTGAAGAGGTACTATCACAGCACTCCTTGTCCATGTCCTGAATGGTCTTTTGCAATTTGACCTAATTTATTATGTAATGGTGCATTTCATTCCTCTGTACACTGTAATTTTTACTTTTACAAAGTTGACCATGTAAGTTGTTCTATTTCCCATGAACAGAGAAAGCCAAGCATTCGAGAGAAGAATGCAATCTGCATGAGTGACATGGTGACAGTGGCTACACAGACCAACAGCCAAGGTTGGTGCCCTATGTTTGTTTTTTTTGTTTTTGTTTTTCAATATTACTTATTGCCATTACACCTCAGTGAAAACAATTTCTATAACAATATGGATATTTATGATGGAGAAATAACGGTAAATATAACCATGTATTCATGATGTGTGTACAGGTGAGAAAACTCCATTGAAGAAAATTTGCAAATTCTTCAACCCAGTGTTAAATGATCAACAGAAGTTAGCAGTGACGAGGATATTAAGCGGAGATTGCCGCCCTACTCCATATATTCTCTTCGGGCCTCCGGGTACAGGAAAAACTGTTACAGTCATCGAAGCTATTTTGCAGGTGACAGATTTTTGGAAGCCATTTTGTAGTAGTCTGTTCCGAGTACCATGTTCATGAATCTTTTTTTTTTTTTTTTTTTTTTGTTAACCATAGTGGTATTTTATGGCATTATTTAAAGTTTAGTTTGTTGAAAACCAGACATTGCCACATAGTTGAGAGTGTATTGGTGTCTGCAAATTATACAGTAAGGCTACATTCACACACAGCGTTTTCTGATCATCATAATGGGAGACCCAGACAATGGGGTTTAGGGCACTGCCCTCCGGAGGCCACACTAGGTACTACAAGTTTGTAGACACCGCCCCCTCCGCTTATAAACCCCTACCGCAGGGAATATCCTCAGTTTTAAACTTAGTGTGCTCGGAGGAATCACACGCTTTGCTTGCACATCACTGCATTCTCACAGCTTACGTGATGGCATCTGAAGAAAAGGTAGGTCCCGGTCGGGGACCTCCGGCAGTCTCCCTGTTCACTTTTGGGGAACACACAGGTTGAGGTACCGGAGGCCCAGAGCCTGGACACGTTGTGTCCTCCCGGTACGCTGCCGCACTCCTTCCCATCCCCCCTGGGGGCTCTGGGAAGTGGGAGACAGGAGCCTTGCACAGCTCCGCTCCGTCCGAGGCCTCCCTAAATGGTGCTTACAGACCGGACTGGAGCCAGCCCAGTCCGAGGCCTCCCTAAAGGTGCTTACAGACCGGACTGGTGCTGAAACCCCTGTCCGAGGCCTCCCATATATGGTGCTTACAGACCGGACCGGCACTGAGGCGCCCTGTGTGTCTCCGGTGTGCCTGGGGGTAGTGTCTGACACTATGTGTTTTGACATTCAGACCGCGCGCAACCTTTGGGTCCGCGGTTCTGGAGGTGTACCCTGTGCTGGGGTCACTATAGCTGACCGCCCTGTGTGTCACAGGGGCTGCGGCTGCGGGCTACAGATTTTGTCTGCAGCCCTGGGTATAGTGTGATGCTATATCTCCCGCGCTGCGGGCTCCAGCACCAGATTACTAAGATGGCTGCTTGGAGAGATGTGGAGCAGCCCATGGGATGACGTCATCGCTGGGCGTGTGTGTGTGTGCTTCCCGCGTGTTTTCGGCACCGCCCACGACTTGTCTGGCGGCGGCCATCTTCTCCTCACTTCCCTGTTGGGACTGAATGAGTGCACTACTGCGCTCCCGGGAGAATACGATCTTTACCCTCGCGGAGGCCACACACACACCGCTCCCCTCCACCGCATTGAAGCGGTCGGTAAGCCGCCGGTGTTCCGGTTTCCTACTTGGCTTATTTTTCTCTTCTGCTGTCGGCATGTCCCCAGCAAAGAAGAGCGCTGCTAAGGCAGACAACTCTACCACTACCTGTGCTACATGCAACGGGACGCTGGTTGGGGGGTCCTGCAATAACTGCGGACGCCCAGAGGCCCGGACTGTTGCTGCAGAGGTTGCAGCTCCGGTGCTGTACCCTGAGGTTCAGGTGATCCCAGGGCCATGGGAGACACAGAATAAGATAAATGACTCTGTGTTATCCAAGCTGTCCTCCATGTCGCAATCCCTGGAGGCACTGACTAGGAGACTGGAAAGTCCAGCTGCTCCCTCAAGTTACCCCCGGGTGTCACCCCTTGTTGCTGCGAGATCCCTTAAGCGGGCTCGCCGGGATGAATCACCCGAGATCCAGAACCTCTCTGAGGAGGAGCGTCACTCTGACGGTGACGAGGATGATGGGGGTTCAATACTTGAGTCTATGTCAGAACCACCTGACGGGGTGGAGGATTTGGTATCCTCCATAAACGAGACTCTTCATCTCGTGGCACCCCCTGAGGATGTGGACCTCCATCCGAAGGAGGCTTATCAATGGCTGCAGCCAGAGGCTCGCTCATGTGGCTCCTTTATGGACCACACTAACTTTGGAAGGGTGGTTAGAGCACCCAGGGTTCACCCTGGGCGGCGTTATGTCCGCAAATCTAGGGACACTCGCTTCCCCTTCCCACAGGAGGTGCTTCAGGAGTGGTCGCAGTCCCCGAAGGTGGACGCTTCCATGACCAGGATTGCTGCACGCTCCCTATTCTCTGCCTCTGATAGCTCCTCATTGAAGGACGCTACGGATAGACAGGTTGAACAACTCGCCAAGTCTTCCTATGAGGCTGTGGGGTCTTCATTTGCCCCTAATTTTGCCACGGTCTGGACCTTGTAGGCGATCACCGCCTGCTTGGATGGTATAACTGACCTGGCAGGGTCCAATTCAGAGGTCCTAGCGCTTACTGAAATGGCAAAGGCCTATGCAGATTACGCCAGGACTGCGACCCTAGAAACTGCCACTCGCTCGGCTGTGGCTTCGGCCAATGCGATAGCGATCCGCAGGTTATTGTGGCTGCGTCTATGGGACTCAGATGCCACGTCAAAGAAGATTCTGCAGAATCTTCCGTTTTCTGGTGACAGACTGTTTGGTACTGAGCTGGATAAGCTGATAAAGGATTCTGCGGAGTCTAAGATCCCACAGAATAAACCCAAGCCACGGTATACTGTGAAAAGGAACCCTAAACAGTGGTCCTTTCGCTCCAGCTCACAGTCATCAGCCTCGTCCGCTCGCGCGGACAGAGGGGGTAAGCCCTCTACTCAGTGGCGCCCCAAGGGTCGCCAGAAGAAGTCAACGGGAGCGGCGGCTGCCACTCCCAAACCCACTTCCGCATGACTCGCTCTCCAGTCCTGCCGCCCCACAAGTGGGGGGCCGCCTGTCCCGATTTCAGGACAGATGGTTACTCCTCGTTCAAGATCAGTGGGTCCGAGACGTAGTGTCGCGCGGCTACAGGATAGAGCTGACGTCGCGGCCGGCACACCGATTCCATCGGTCTGTTCCATCCCCGGAAAAGGCTCAGGCTTTTCATCTGGTGTTGGAGGGGCTCCGCAGAGACGGAGTAGTGATCCCGGTGCCTTCCGGAGAGAGGTTCAGGGGTTTTTACTCCAACCTCTTTATCGTCCCGAAGAAGGACGGCTCCTTTCGCCCGGTTCTGGACCTCAAGTTGTTCAACCGTCACGTGTTGGTTCGGAAGTTCCGCATGGAATCCCTGCGCTCCGTGATCGCGGCTGTGTCGCAGGGAGACTTCTTAGCGTCCATAGATATCAGAGACGCTTACCTTCACGTGCCCATTGCACCAGCTCATCAGCGCTGGTTGAGATTTGCAGTGGGGGACGAACACTACCAGTTCGTGGCGCTGCCCTTCAGGTTGGCCTCGGCTCCGCGGGTGTTCACGAAAGTGATGGCCTCTATGATGGCTCTCCTACATATGCAGGGACATGCCGTCATACCCTATTTAGATGACCTGCTGGTCAGGGCGCCATCAGAACATCTTTGCCGGAAGAGCCTAGAGGTGACCATGAAGTCTCTGGAACAGTTTGGGTGGCTTCTCAATGTCCAGAAATCAACCCTGGTTCCGACCCAGTCACTGACCTATCTGGGCATGGACTTCCACACGGACTCAGCTCTGGTGTCCCTACCACGAGCCAAACAGCTGGCCATCCAATCGGGAGTCCAAGATATACTCCTGTCCCCACAATCATCTATACGGGTGTTGAGAAAGCTGGTGGGACGCATGGTGGCAGCGATAGAGGCGGTGCCTTTTGCACAGTTTCACCTCCGTCCTCTTCAGCTGGAAATTCTCCGCAGATGGGACAAGAGGACGATCTCGCTGAATCGGCTGATGGCCCTTTCACGATCGACCAGGGATTCCCTGCTGTGGTGGCTTCAGCCACATCACTTGTCACGGGGCCGGTCTTTTCTCAAGCCGTCATGGTTAGTGGTGACCACCGACGCCAGTCTGAAGGGCTGGGGGGCGGTGTTCTTACACCACAGGGCTCAAGGCCTCTGGACTCAGTCGGAGTCGGCGTTGCAGATCAACGTGCTGGAGATCAAGGCGGTCTATCTGGCGTTCCTGTCGGGACAGCCCATCCGGGTTCAGTCCGACAATGCGACGTCCGTCGCATATATAAATCATCAGGGAGGGACCAGAAGTGCTCAGGCTCTCGCCGAAGTCCACCGCATTCTATCCTGGGTGGAGGACAACAACTGTCTGATCTCCGCAGTTCACATCCCAGGAGTCGAAAACTGGGAGGCCGATTACCTGAGCCGACAGGGAATGGACGCCGGAGAGTGGTCTCTTCATCCGGACGTCTTCCGGGACATCTGCAGCAGATGGGGCACTCCGGACGTGGATCTGATGGCCTCACGGCTCAATCATCAGGTGCCGCAATACATGGCGAGATCATGGGATCCTCAGTCTCTGGGGGCGGATGCCCTGATCCTGAGTTGGTCCGGATTCCATCTACCATATGTGTTCCCTCCGCTGGCACTGATTCCCAAGGTTTTGTGGAAGATCAGGACGGAGTGCAGCGTAGCCATTCTAGTGGCACCGGATTGGCCCAGGAGGTCCTGGTATCCGGACCTGTGGCAACTGTCCGGCGGACTCCGGTGGGCTCTTCCAGACCGCGCAGATCTACTCGCGCAGGGCCCCTTCTTCCACCTCAATTCCAAGGCCCTCAGATTGACTGCATGGCTCTTGAGGCCTGGCTTCTGACATCCAGGGGATTCTCTCCTACAGTGGTTGCCACTATGAATCGGGCTAGGAAGCCTGTATCACGGAGGATTTACCACAGGACGTGGAAAATCTTTTTCTCCTGGTGTGCCTCTGGTGGACGGTGTCCGTGGCCCTTGTCCGTTCCGACTCTGTTGGCTTTCTTGCAATCGGGTTTGGAATTGGGCTTATCCCTCAGCTCCCTGAAGGGTCAAGTATCAGCGCTTTCAGTGCTGTTTGACAGGCGTTTGGCGCTCCTTCCTAAGGTCCGTCAATTTCTGCAGGGGGTGTCTCGAGTGGTTCCGCCATACAGGCGACCGCTGAACCCTTGGGACCTTAACATGGTCCTGGCGACTCTGCAGAAACCGCCGTTCGAGCCACTGAGGGAAGTCTCCCTCTCTCATCTGTCACAGAAAGTTGTCTTTCTGGTGGCAATTACATCTCTGAGACGGGTTTCAGAATTGGCTGCACTGTCGTGCAAGTCACCCTTCCTGGTAGTTCACCAGGACAAGGTGGTGTTGCGTCCGCGGGCGGAATTTTTGCCAAAGGTGGTGTCCACTTTTCACTTGAACCAAGAGATTGTGCTCCCATCATTTTGTCCCGCTCCTGTTCATCAGGTTGAGCGCGACCTTCACACTCTGGATTTAGTGAGGGCTGTACGCATTTATGTGTCCAGGACGGCCTCTTTCCGGAGTTCGGACTCTTTGTTCATCCTTACGGCGGGTCGCTGTAAGGGGTCCGCGGCATCCAAATCAACCTTGGCCAGATGGATCAAGGCTCCCATTCAAGAGGCTTACCGTTCGGCGGGTCTGCCTCTCCCGGTGGGCTTGAAGGCACACTCAACCAGAGCCGTTGGGGCTTCCTGGGCTTTGCGACATCGCGCTTCAGCTCTGCAAGTGTGTCAGGCGGCAACCTGGTCCAGCCTGCATACATTCTCTAAGCACTATATGGTGCATGCCCATGCCTCTGCGGATGCAAGTTTGGGCCGGCGGGTCCTCCAGGCGGCGGTTGCCCACCTTTGAGGGGGACCGTGTATATCAACGTCTTTTGAGGAACTCTTCCCGCCCTGGGGTTTGCTTTAGGACATCCCCATTGTCTGGGTCTCCCATTATGATGATCAGAAAAAAGAGAATTTTGTTTACGTACCGTAAATTCTTTTTTCTTGAATCATCAATGGGAGACCCAGCACCCACCCAGTTGTTCCGTTGAATGTTTTGCATTTACCTGTTCCCAGTTGGAACAGTTTATCCGGGTTGTTGGACCGTCTGTGCACGGTTTCTTTCCCGATGTTTCGGGTGTGGTTTATGTTGTCTCCTCGCAGCTTATGGACCAAACTGAGGATATTCCCTGCGGTAGGGGTTTATAAGCGGAGGGGGCGGTGTCTACAAACTTGTAGTACCTAGTGTGGCCTCCGGAGGGCAGTGCCCTAAACCCCATTGTCTGGGTCTCCCATTGATGATTCAAGAAAAAAGAATTTACGGTACGTAAACAAAATTCTCTTTTTTTGATGCATTTTTTTTTTTGAAGATCCATTTTTGCAGTGGCAGTGCTGTGAAACTGTTCAATTTCTGAGCTTCCCAGCAAAATCAATGAGTTTTCAAGATTTGTCATTCAAACACAACCTTTTGCAGTGGTGTTTTTTGGCTCAAAAAGAATGAGCATGTCAATTTGTGTGGCATTTTTCTGATCCGCATTTTCTATTGAAACGTATCAAAAGCGGATGATCTTTTTTTTTTTTTTTTATAAAGAAAAGCTGACCCATTTTTGCGGCTGAAAAATAGATCCTCCAGAAACGCTTCAAAAACTGTGTGAATGTAGTCTAAAGGTTAGAGATGCAGAGCATATTACTGAGGCACAAAAGGATCATAATAGTTATTTTCTAGCTGATCAAACACTTTATTCCACATCAAGAATGTATAATATAAATAGTATTGAACATTGTGAGGATTAAAGGTTTTTAACACCTTAACGACGGCCCACTCTTAAAAAAAAAAAAAAAAATGGCAGCATTACATGGTATTTATTCTGTTCTGATGTGAAAATAAGTCAGAAAGGAATAAGCCTGTAGCGCCCCCCAGTGCCCGAAAATCTCTAGGGTTTCAGCTGCCGGGGTTAGCTGAGACTCTGCAGATTAAGGATCGGGCACCTTTTTCCCGATACCAGTGATGTCATGACTGGTAAACACCGTTTACCGGTCATGACATTACAAATATAGTCATAGCCGGTAAAAAATGCTTTCACTTTCATCTGACATGAAAACACATGTCGGATGAAAGTTAAGCATTAACCCCTAAGGCCTCTTCTTCTCCTAGTCTTCTCATGGATGTGGTTCCTCAGGGTTCAGCCCTAGGTCCCCTTCTCTTCTCTCTATACACTGCCCCCATTGAATAAACCATCAGTAGATTTGGTTTTCAGTACCATCTCTATGCTGACGATGCCCATTTATAGACATCGTCTCCTGATATCACCCCCACATTACTACACAATACCAGTGATTGTCTGCTGTCTCTAACATCATGTCCTCGCTACCTTAAACTGAATTTGTCAAAGTGAACTTCTCGTGTTTCTTCCCTCTCCTAATCTTCTGAAACCTAATATTGCCATTTCTGTACGTGGTCCTACCACTACTCCCCAGCAGAACACCTGCTGTCTTGGGGTCATATTTGACTCGGATCTCTCTTTCAGTCCCCACATCCAATCACCCGCTCGCTCGTGTCACCTACACCTCAAAAATATCTCTAGAATTCAACCTTTTCTTATCAATGACTTTGCAAAAACTCTGCCGCACTTATCCATTCTCATCTGGATTACTGCAATTCTCTACTAATCGGTCTCCCTCTTACTAAACTCTCTCCTCTCCATACCATCCTGAATGCTGCAGCCAGGATCATATTCCTCTCCAACCACTTCACCGATGCCTATATCCTATGCCAGTCATTGCACTGGTTGCCCATTCACTACAGAGTACAATATAAAATTATCACTCTGACCCTCAAAGCCTTCCACAGTTCTGCACCGACCTACATCTCCTCCCTCATCTCTGTCTATCGCCCTACACGTCCCCACTGTTCCGCAAGTGACCTAAAACTGACATCAGCTACAATCCAAACCTCCCACTCTCGCCTTCAGGAATTTTCACGAGTAGCACCAATTCTCTGGAAAGGACTATCAAGAACAATTCAATTTCAAATATCCATAGTGTTGAGCGAGCATCTCTTTAGACTAGCCTATCTCCTTATGTCATCTGTCTAATTATTCCCATTCTGTCCTTCTCCAAATCTGGCCTCATGTGTCATCTTTCTACAGCCCCCTTGCATTATATAGCAGTTTATCTGTACTTGTAGAGACCCCGGCTGGTGACCAGTTCATGCAGCATTATGTGAATCCCCTATTCATTACATTGATGGCTGGACCATATTTGATGGCAGTTTTTACCATTACCTTTTTTGCCTCCCCTATTTCCACATAGATTGTAAAGCTGTATTAAAGGGAACCAACCACCCCAAATGACCCCCCGGACTATTAATATGGGTCCCTACACCCAGCACATACATGTGCTGCAAGCTTTTTAGCTAAAAAAACTGTTTTTTATAAGTGAAGATAAAGCTTTTGAAAGTTTATAATGAAAGGACGGGTGGGCGTTACTTAGCTCCTTCTAAAGCCGAGATTCCTCTGTCAGTTATCTTCCTGTCTCCAACGCTGCAGTAAAGCCCAGCCCTTTTTTCAGCGTCCCAGGCTGGTGCACGGGATGTCAAGCCCGTGCACACGTCATCAGCTACAGCCGGGTCGCGAGCGCGCCCTCTGACTTCCTGCGCTCAGCTGTGGAAGTCAGAGCGTGTGCTCGCGACCCGGCTGTAGCTGATGACGTGTGCACGGGCATGACATCCCGTGCACCAGCCTGGGACGCTGAAAAAAGGGCTGGGCTTTACTGCAGCGTTGGAGACAGGAAGATAACTGACAGAGGAATCTCGGCTTTAGAAGGAGCTAAGTAACGCCCACCCGTCCTTTCATTATAAACTTTTAAAAGCTTTATCTTCACTTATAAAAAACAGTTTTTTTTAGCTAAAAAGCTTGCAGCACATGTATGTGCTGGGTGTAGGGACCCATATTAATAGTCCGGGGGGGTCATTTGGGGTGGTTGGTTCCCTTTAAATATCAGGGTTGTAGAGTCTGTGATCATTTTGGTGAAGTAATTATTACATGGACTGACTCAGACTCCTAAACTATATAATAAATTGGGTATAGTAGTTCAATGCAGTACGTAATGAATATTATGAATTATATTCCATCTAAAATGCTTAATTATTGTATTATAATGATTAAAGCCTGATGTTCACATTGTACTACAATAAATGTATCACTTAAACATTAGCCATGTGTGAGGGAGTCGTGGTGTTAGAGTAAGAGAAATTGAGTCTTAAGTCGTTGAGTTGGAGTCTCAGGTTTTGCTTACTGACTCCACAACTCTGATAAATATCACGTATTTTGCTTCATTGTCACTGAATGCTAATAACGTCTTTACTCGCTTGCCTTAATTGTAAAGCCTTATGGAAAATTTTGGCCTTATACATATAAATTGGATACACATAAAGTGTTGCTGTCACTCCTGTTTCCAATAATTGTACATTAAACTGAAATTGTCAGCAGGTTTTTGCTATATAATCTAATACCAGCATAACATTAGGCAAGAAAGCCTGACTCCATGGATGTATCACTTACTGGACTGCTTGATGTAGTTATCATGCAATATTAGCTTTGTAGATCTAGCAGAACTAAGCGTTGTACTGTGTATAAACCCGCCTAAACCCCTGACTGGCAACTTTCCATATATACTGTGCTTTGTGAGCAAACTGCTAATCAGTGGTGGGAGTTTGGTTATACAGATTAGCCTGACTGCCTTTCCAATGAGCTGTGGTTCGGAAGTCTAAATATTCTGATGGGAAAAGCCTGATTGCATTGAAACTACAGCATGCACTACTAGAATCATAGAATGGTGGAGTTGGAAGCAGGGCTGTGGAGTCGGAGTCAGTTTTGGTTGGAGTCGGAGTCGGTAGAAATGTACCGACTCTGACTCCAGCTTTAAAAAAATGTGTTAATATTTCATAATTGAACTTTCATATGAATTTTATAAATGTTACTCAAATATATATATTCTATCAAACTATGAACAACAGTGATAAGCAGTTCTGCTGGAGATAGAGACATTTCTTACTTCTTGTGTGTCACTGTTCTCCACTGCCCTTCTAATCTTATACTTGGTTAACCTCATGCTGCCCCAACCCCCCTACTTACTATGTATGAAACTGAAAGTGAAAATGTGTTGCCAATTCTTAGTAGTAAAGCTCCTCCTCGTCTAGACTAGATCATACTAGGTGTTCATCTCCCAAGCATCTCACACAGCTGCCTGCTACTCAGAAGAGGAAGACTGTAAGAAGTATTCTCCTTTCAACAAACTTTGCATCAGTTAACTGTGAGTACATGAGGAATAATAACAGTATTACTGACCACTATATCAGTTGTACGACCTGGCAATAATTTTGTACAATTGTTTTTAGGAAAAACTATTGTCATTTGGATTGTGAATGCAGAATTAAAAACCTGAGAATGTCAAAGAGTCATCACATTAAATCAGCTGTATTTGAACATTTCACCATCACTCAAGATGGAAAACATTATGTCTGTCAGTGTATGACAAATGATCCAGACGAAAACAGATGCTGTCAAGCCAAGATCAGTTTACAGCGCTTTCATCCAGAAGTACTGAAAGCAGTGGAAGAGAAAGATTGCATCCAAACCAAGGAACCAGTGCCCAGCTCTTCCAGCCAAACAAAGGTGCAAAGAACTTTGCAGCCATCAGTTGCAAGATATTTTGTCAGTGACAAAGTTACTGTGACAATGACAGTAGATACATTTAAAAAAACAGATCATAGAGCTTGTTGTAAAGGATAGTGTGCCTATTTCATTATTTTCATGACCAGCTTTTATGTGTCTGAATGGGGAAATGGCCCGCAAGCTTGGTGTTTCTCTGGCGAGAGAGAGTATTAGAAAATTAGTAATCGAAGAAGCTTTTAAACAAAAGGAAGAACTTAAAAAAACTCTCAAGGGACGCTTTGTGTTTCTTAAAATGGATGCCTGCACACATCACAGAGTGAACTATTTTGCCATCAATGTCCGATTTGTTTGTGACAAAAATGAAACAGTTACCAAGACTTTGGCAGTAAAAGACACCAAAGCTCATCACACCAGTGAGTTTCTCCAGGTCTTGGTGGAAAAGGTTCTGCAAGACTATGAACTTAAAAAAGAGCAAGTTCTTTCTGTCGTAACTGACAATGCTTCAAATATGATAAGTACATTTAAGCTAATGAATGAGTGTAATGATGGTGACCAGCAGCTAGAAGAACATTCTGGGTCCACAGACACAGAAATGTTTGAAATAGAGGAACACAGTATTGTAACTGAGGAGCAAACTGAAGTTGCTTCAGATGATCAGCAACATGATCGTTTAGATCAGGGGTCTCAAACTCCAGGCCTCGAGGGCCGCACACAGTCCAGGTTTTCAGGATTTCCTTAGAATTTGACAGTTGGTCATTTGAATACCATCTGTCAAACACTATGGAAATCCTGAAAACCTGCACTGTGTGCGGCCCTCGAGGCCTGGAGTTTGAGACCCCTGGTTTAGATGATCTTGTTGAAACTGTGTCAATACGTTCTTTCATTCATCACATGCGCTGTGTTGTGCATACGCTACAGCTGGCTATAAGAGACAGTCTGCAAGAAGGACATGCTGCTGCACTGATTGGAAAGGTGAGAAAATTGGCTACTGTTGCCAGAACCCCTACAGTTGACTCAATTTTGAAGAGACGTGCTGGAAAAGAGGCAATTATTGTTCAAGCCACATGATGGGGCTTTACTTACTCAATGATTCAGCGCTTGGTTGAACTGAAAACCTTTCTTGTAGACATGGCTATCCCTCAACTGACGGTAAATGAAAGTCAGTGGAATCAGGTGACTGAGCTGGAAAAATTGCTAGAGCACCCATTTACAGTGACTAAAAAATTACAAGCAGAGGACTTAACTCCAGGTATTTTCTTAAAGGAGTGGAAGAACCTGATGTTTCGCCTGTCCCAAAGAGGAGGGTTAATTGCAAGTGGCATTGCTACATCAATGAAACGGAGAGAGGAGCTACTATTACGAAATAACATTCTTTTGGCAGCTGTTTATGTAGACCCAATGCATCGGATTCTTCTAGATGATCAACAGCTAAGTAAAGGAAAAGAAGCTGTGTTTGAAATAGCAGTAAGGATGAAAGGGTTGCAGAACAGTCAGGAGGAACAAGAAGAATTTGGTCGTCCTGCCACATCTTGACCCTCATCATCAACTGATGAAGAATTTAATTTCGAAAAGTATTTGGATCACAAGGACCGTGCAAAGCATTCCTGCATAGAAGAAGAGTCATCCCAATCAAAGAACACAGCCAGTACATTTCAGCAGAATTTTTCATGTGCACTAAAAGAAATTGAGAAATTTGACCGGTCATCAAAAATAACAGTGCAACAAGCGATTCCTCTGTATCCTGACATTGTCAGAGATGTTGCCCGAGTGGTTACTGCTTTGCCACCAACCCAAGTTAGTGTAGAGAGGTTGTTCTCTGCTCTCAAAATAATTAGATCAGATTTGAGGGCATCCATGAAGGAGGATCTGACAGAGGCAATACTTTTTCTGAGGACAAATTTATAGATTTCTTCTTATTAACTGCATAACAGTGTTTATTGCATATTTACTTACAGTTTGGAAAAGTTTATAAAAGTTATTTGCTATATTCTAATTGTATTCTAATAAATATAGTGTTTGCTCTAAGTGGTCTGATTACTTATATGATGG
>JARQOC010002766.1:0-22043 GCA_033576535.1 Allobates femoralis | reverse complement strand
AGTGCGCATGAGTCTCGGATCATTCATCCAGGATGGTATCCCCCTCTCTAAACCGGAGCAGTGGAGGAGGTACGTAGAAAAACATACCACTGACAGTATCCGGTCCAAAGAGGCAGGGGTCGTTCCGGGTAATTGATCCAAGACTCTGTCAGGGTGAGGAGATATATTTTATACCTTTTTGTATTCATATATATATATATATAACATATATCTATCTTTGTATTTCATATAAGAAACATAAGTTTTTCCTTAATCTATATATGTATATACTAGCTGTGAGCCCGATGCAAATGCATCGGGTGTCTAGAATATTTTTAAATTTGCTCGCACTCAGCCAGCGAGTCGCTGCCGCACCTGCCGCAAGTCCCCCTATACTTTGTATGGGGATTACCGCAAGCGCACCGCAAGTACTTGCACTCAGCCAGCGACTCGCTGCCGCACCTGCCGCAAGTCCCCCTATACTTTGTATGGGGATCAGGCAGCGACTCGCAATGGCCTCGCGGCCATTGCTCGCGCTACCTGACCGGTAAATCATTAACTTTGAGGCCGAGCCTCTGGTTCGATTTTCGGCCAGCGACTCGCAATGGCCGCTTCGCGGCCATTGCTCGTACTCAGCCTGCGCGAGCAATGGCCTCGCGGCCATTGCTCGCGCAGGACAGCGACTCGCATTGGCCGCTACGCGGCCAATGCTTCGCCGTGGTGACGTCACAGTGTGACATATCCACGGTCTACTCGGGGTCCGACACGGAAGTGCCTACGGCAATTATATAGTAGATATTCAAGCATTGAAGAAGACTGTTGGAAGCCCTGAGAAGAGACTTGAGATTCCCTACATTCCAGTGCCAGGAGGTGCTGGGAGGAAAGATGAGATCTCCAACATTCCAGAGGCCGGATGATGACATCTCAGCAGGAGGAAGGATGAATTAAACAGAAGAACGAAGAGCTAATCACTAACATTAGATTTAGATAGATTTGCTTAACCCCGCCTGATTCTGGTTATTGCACGCCTTTCCTTTCACAATATATAATGTAGTGTACTCGAAATAAAGTTCAGTTGCTGATGACCGTTGTTTGTATATATAAGCACGGGCATGTTTAAGCTTGAACCAGATACCTTTGTCTGACTCAACTTATTTGGGTACCCCATGCCCTTAGTCTAATTTGGAGTGACTGGTGAAGGAGTGCATTGTCGCAACGACCCCGACAACTCGTGTGAGTAACTCGCATGTCACATGGACAGTGTGTTTCCAGCCTCAATATAAAAAACTGCTTAAAAAATGTCTTATAAGTCAGGTTTCCCTAGGAGGTGTTATCTAAAATAATGGCTGAAAAACCTTGTCCTCCCTTCCTAAGAAAACCTAATTGATATTACTTGCCAAAAATGCACAAGTCTAATCACCCTCGCTGCCCCATAGTGGCCGAGATTGGCTCGGTCACCCTTTCACAATATCTTGACTGGTTTTTGCACCCTCTTATGAGAAATGTACCTTCATTCCTGAAGGACACTAATAGCTTTCTACAGGTAATAAACAAAATCAAATGGCAGGATGAATTTTCTCTTGCCTCAATTGACGTAGAAAACCGATATACTAGACTTCCCCAAGAGAAGAGCGTACCTGCCATCAGTGAAATACTGAGCATAATTGGGAAGGACAGGGAGTAGGTGTGCTTTGTGGAAGATGCCTTGAACTTTGTCCTGACCTATAATGCTTTTTTATTCGCTGGTGTCTGGTATGTTCAAATGACGGGCACCGTGATAGGCACGCCTGGCGCTTGTACCCTGGCAAATTTATATCTTGCTGTCCTTGAACAGATATTAGTTTTTTCTGATACTAACCTTTTTTTTACGCTATTTCAAGTATTTTATTCGCTACATAGACGACATATTTATCATGTGGGCAAGTTCTAGAGAGGAATGTATTGCATTTGTTAGGCTAGCTTCACATCACGGTTTTTAGCTGTCCCGGTGGATTCTGTGTTTTGCAGGATCACCCGGACAGGATAGGACACAAACAAAACTGGTGTAAAAAGAATTTCAGCTGTGCCTCCGAATCATGTTTTTTACAGGATCCTTTTTGTTCATACTATACAATACGAGAATGTGCAGAGAGAGAGATTCCCTGGACACATTTATCATTTCAGGATCATGGAAAGCATTCTGAGCAGGTGCAATGCAAAAAAACAATGATTCTGTTTTTCCCCGGATCCGCCGCCCATAGCCTCCCATGTTAAGTGCGACGGACCGCGCCGGATTGGTTTCTGTCCGGTTTTGTCCAGATTTTTTACCGGAGCCCAAATACGTTGCAGTCTCCAATTTTGGGGACGGTGAAAAACCATACAAAAACAAATCTGGCACAGAGTACACAAAACTGGATGGCCAAATAGGACCATATCGGCACCATAGGGATACATGGGAGGGAAAACCGGATTCTGTCCTGTTAAAACCGGACAGAACCGTTCCTGCCACTCCATGGACCTGTAGAAACGCTAGGCTATGCGTTGAACTAGATGGATTTAAAGTCTTCCTTCAACCTTAAAACTATGTTAAAACTATGTTAATCAGTGCAAAATAGCTTTAGTCCTGCCCCTTCCGGGTACGCCCTCTCCCCTGAACACCTTGCTACCCCGTGTTTTCTTTAAACAAGAGCTACAATAAAATTTATTTTACTTTCACCCGGAGGAGTGCCACTATCTTCATTGAATGTTCACCATGCAACCTGACGGAACTGGGCAAACTCTGCAAAGAAGAGACCTGTAAATGGCTGCCCACCAACATTCACCATCCAACCTGACAGAACTGGGCAAACTCTGCAAAGAAGAGACCTGTGAATGGCTGTCCACCAACATTCACCATCCAACCTGATAAAACTGGAGAGGATCTGCAAGGAAGAGACCTGTAAATGGCTGTCCACCAACATTCACCATCCAACCTGATGGAACTGGAGAAGATCTGCAAGGAAAAGACCTGTGAATGGCTGTCCACCAACATTCCCCATCCAACCTGATGGAACTGGAGAGGATCTGCAAGGCAGACACCTGTGAATGGCTGTCCACCAACATTCACCATCCAACCTGATAGAACTGGAGAGGATCTGCAAGGAAGAGACCTGTAAATGGCTGTCCACCAACATTCACCATCCAACCTGATGGAACTGGAGAGGATCTGCAAGGAAGAGACCTGTAAATGGCTGTCCACCAACATTCACCATCCAACCTGATGGAACTGGAGAGGATCTGCAAGGAAGAGACCTGTGAATGGCTGTCCACCAACATTCACCATCCAACCTGATGGAACTCGAGAGGATATGCATGGAGGAGACCTGTGATTGGCTGTCCACCAACATTCACCATCCAACCTGTTGAAACTGGAGAGGATCTGCAAGGAAGAGACCTGTGAATGGCTGTCCACCAACATTCACCATCCAACCTGATGGAACTGGAGAGGATATGCAAGGAAGAGACCTGTGATTGGCTGTCCACCAATATTCACCATCCAACCTGATGGAACTGGAGAGGATCTGCAAAGAAGAGACCTGTAAATGGCTATCCACCAACATTCACCATCCAACCTGATGGAACTGGAGAGGATATGCAAGGAAGAGACCTGTAAATGGCTGTCCGCCAACATTCACCATCCAACCTGATGGAACTGGAGAGGATCTGCAAGGAAGAGACCTGTAAATGGCTGTCCGCCAACATTCACCATCCAACCTGATGGAACTGGAGAGGATCTGCAAAGAAGAGACCTGTAAATGGCTGTCCGCCAACATTCACCATCCAACCTGATGGAACTGGAGAGGATCTGCAAAGAAGAGACCTGTAAATGGCTGTCCGCCAACATTCACCATCCAACCTGACGGAACTGGAGAGGATCTGCAACTAAGAATGGCCGAGGATCCCCAAATCCAGGAGGGGAAAACTGCATCATCCCCAACAAGACTCATGGCTGTACAAGCTCAAAAGGTGTAAATACTCAATACTGAGCAAAGGGGATGAATACTTATGACCATGTGATATTTCAGTTTTTTTTTTTAATAAATTGCACAAATAACTACATTTCCGTTTTTCAGTGAAGATGGGGTGCAGAATGTGCATTAATGAGAAAAAGATTAACTTTATTGAATTCATCAAATGACTGCAATGAAACAAAAAGTGAAAAATTTGAAAGGGGTCTGAATACTTTATGTATTCACTGCATTCTAGCCAATTTTGTGCTTCAAAAGTCAAATAGCGCTCCTTCACTTTGGAGCCCAAACAGTGTCTTTCTACCTCAGGAATATCAGCGTATGAGAAATTTTACAACAAAATGTTTGGTCCATTTTCTCCTGCTGCCCTTGTGAAAATGCAATATTTGAGATTAAATTAACATTTTTGTTGAAAAAAGTTAAATTTTTATTTTTTTCCTTCCACAGTCCTTTAATTCCTGAGAAGCACCTGGGTTTCAGCTATCAATACTCAGTTGACATTAATCCCTTATTACCCAGTCTGCCTCCGGCACCAGTGCAGCTGAAAGAGTGGGGTAAAGCGCTCTGAAATGGTGCTTCTAAAGAAAGTACAATCTTCTTGAATGTGGTTTTGGTTAGTTTGAGGGGTACACTTTTTGGAATGGTGTCACTTTTGGGTGTTTTCTGTAATATAGGTCCTTCAAAGTCATTTACAATTTGATGTGGTCTCTAAAAAAAACCTGATTTTGTGAATTTTGTTAGAAAAATAAAAAATTGCTGAAAAACTTTTAACCCTTCTAACTTTAGAACAAAAATTTTTTTAAAATGTTTGCTGTTGTAAGGTAGACAGGTGGGAAATGTTAAATACAGGAATTCCATAAGGCTATTAGTTTAGGCGTACCAGTGTTGCCACCAGATTACGGCATTAGCAGCTCATCAAACAATCAATTTAAACAAGGAGAAACACATGAGCTTTGTGCTTATAAACATACATATTTATTACCAGGAAACATACATATATAGAGTAGGTGACATTAAATTGCACAGCAAAAATCACTGGTACATGGCAGGCACAGTTATAATACAAAGAAGATTGCATACAGGATTGGTTTAACAGAATTTATCCAATCTATATAAATATTCAGCAGTTTTGCGCTTCCGGCCACTGTGCCGCTATCAGCAGCCGCCGACGCTGCTCGGAAGCGCAAAAACACTGTCGCCGCACACCACCTACCCCCACCAATGCCCGCCGCTCCCCCGCCCCATCTTCTCGCTACCCCACCGCCAGGGCCGCACCGTCCATTGGACAGTGTGAGCCCTGAGTCCCCAGCGGCAGCAGCCGGGGGAGCGGCATTACAAAAGGGGGCGGTGCCAGCATCAGCACCCGCCTTCCTGAGAGACGCCGGCCGCCCCAGCCTCCTCAGGTAAGGTTGCGGCGCCGCTCTGCCATTGTAGGCTGCAGGGGCGGCGGGCCTGAAGCCTGCTATCATCCCCCCCGCGCCGCAACTAAGGCACCAGCCGCCTCTATCATCTGCTCCCCCGCACAGCCCCCTGTATACTCGGCTCCCCCCGCACAGCCCCCTGTATACTCTGCTCTCCCTGCACAGCCCCCTGTATACTCTGCTCCCCCCGCACAGCCCCCTGTATACTCTGCTCCCCACGCACAGCCCCTGTATACTCTGCTCCCACCGCACAGCCCCCTCTATACTCTGCTCCCCCCGCACGGCCCCCTGTATACTCTGCTCCCCCTGCACGGCCCCCTGTATACTCTGCTCCCCTCGCACAGCCCCCTGTATATTCTGCTCCCCCCGCACAGCCCCTGTATACTCTGCTCCCCCCGCACAGCCCCCTGTATACTCTGCTCCCCCCGCACAGCCCCCTGTATACTCTGCTCCCCCTGCACAGCCCCCTGTATACTCTGCTCCCCCCGCACAGCCCCCTCTATACTCTGCTCCCCCCGCACGGCCCCCTGTATACTCTGCTCCCCCTGCACAGCCCCCTGTATACTCTGCTCCCCCTGCACAGCCCCCTGTATACTCTGCTCCCCCCGCACAGCCCCCTGTATACTCTGCTTCCCCCGCACAGCCCCCTGTATATTCTCCTCCACCCGCACAGCCCCCTGTATACTCTGCTCCCCCGCACAGACCCTGTATACTCTGCTCCCCCCCGCACAGCCCCCTGTATACTCTGGTCCTCCCGCACAGCCCCCTGAATACTCTGCTCCCCCTGCACAGGCCCCTGTATACTCTTCTCCCCCCGCACAGCCCCCTGTATACTCTGGTCCCCCGCACAGCCCGCCGTATCCTCTGATCCCCCCGCACAGCCCCCTGCATACTCTGCTCCCCCGCACAGCCCCTGTATACTCTGCACCCCCCGCACAGCCCCTTGTATACTCTGCTTCCCCCGCACAGCCCCCTGTATACTCTGCTCCCCACGCACAGCCCCCTGTATACTCTGCTCCCCCCGCACAGCCCCTGTATACTCTGCTCCCCCCGCACAGCCCCCTGTATACTCTGCTCCCCCCGCAAAGCCCCCTGTATACTCTGCTCCCCCAGCACAGCCCCTGTATACACAGCCGACTGTATACTCTGCTCCCCGCACAGCCCCCTGTATACACAGCCGCCTGTATACACAGCCGCCTGTAGACTCCGCTCCCTGCACAGCTGTACAGCCACCTGTATACTCTGCTCCCCTCACAGCCCCATGTATACACAGCCGACTGTATACTCTGCTCCCCGCATCCCCCCCTGTATACACAGCCGCCTGTATACTCTGCTCCCCGCACACCCCCCTGTATACACAGCCGCCTGTATACTCTGCTCCCCGCACAGCCACCTGTATAGACAGCCACCTGAATACTCTGCTCCCCGCACAGCCGCCTGTATACTCTGCTCCCCGCACAGCCGCCTGTATACTCTGCTCCCTGCACAGCCGCCTGTATACTCTGCTCCCTGCACAGCCGCCTGTATACTCTGCTCCCCGCACAGCCGCCTGTATACTCTGCTCCCTGCACAGCCGCCTGTATACTCTGCTCCCCGCACAGCCACCTGTATAGACAGCCGCCTGTATACTCTGCTCCCCGCACAGCCACCTGTATACTCTGCTCCCCCCACAGCCGCCTGTATACTCTGCTCCCCGCACAGCCACCTGTATAATCTGCTCCTGCACAGCCGCCTGTATACTCTGCTCCCCGCACGGCCGCCTGTATACTCTGCTCCCCTCACGCCCGCCTGTATAATCTGCTACCCACAGGGCCGCCTGTATACTCTGCTACCCACAAGGCCACCTGTATACTCTGCTACCCACAAGGCCGCCTGTATACTCTGCTACCCACAGAGCCGCCTGTATACTCTGCTACCCCAGAGCCGCCTGTATACTCTGCTACCCACAGAGCCGCCTGTATACTCTGTTACCCACAGAGCCGCCTGTATACTCTGCTACCCACAGAGCCGCCTGTATACTCTGCTACCCACTGACCCGCCGGTATACACACAATTCATTTCACCGCGCTCTCGATGCAGTTGCATCGGGCCTTTTTACTAGTAGTTATAATATTAAACAGATGCTAAATCTGCCCAAATCTGCAGCAACCTAAAATGGTAATAAGACCTAATGTGCCTTCTACTTATATAATCCGCAGTTGGGAATTCGGGCGTTGTCGCCGAATCCCAACATGCTTTGCGGGACTGCGAGTGATGATGCGCAGCGTCATCACGAGCCGCAGACACGCACTACTGTAAAAAAAAAAAAAAAGTTAATGCTCACCTCTCCCCGAGCCCCCGCCGTCTCCTGCCGTCTTCCTCCAGGCTTCCTCCAGGCTTCCGGTGGCTGCGGAGCTCTTCTACTACAGTCAAGGACCTGTGGTGATGTCACAGTCACGTGACACCAGGTTACTCCATGGTAACCTGGTGTCACGTGACTGTGACATCACCGCAGGTCCTGAACTGCACTAGAACAGCTCTGCAGACACTGGGAGTCTGCGGCAGCCACCGGAAGCCTGGAGGAAGACGGCAGGAGACAGCGGGGGCTCGGGGAGAGGTGAGCATTAACTTTTTTTTTTTTTTTAACCCCTGCCTTCCTGTTTGGAGACCTTTTACTGTACTGAGCATGCTCAGTACAGTAAATGTCTCCTCCAGCCTCACAGCCTCCCCATCCTCACTGCCTCCTCCAGCCTCACAGTCTCCTCCAGCCTCACAGTCTCCTCCAGCCTCACAGCCTCACCATCCTCACAGCCTCCTACAGCCTCACAGCCTCCCCATCCTCACAGCCTCCTACAGCCTCACAGCCTCCTCCAGCCTCACAGCCTCCTCCAGCCTCACATCCTCCTCCAGCCTCACAGCCTCCTCCAGCCTCACAGCCTCCCTATCCTCACTGCCTCTCCAGCCTCACAGTCTCCTCCAGCCTCACAGTCTCCTCCAGCCTCACAGCCTCCCCATCCTCACAGCCTCCTACAGCCTCCTACAGCCTCACAGCCTCCCCATCCTCACAGCCTCCTACAGCCTCACACCCTCCTCCAGCCTCACAGCCTCCCATCCTCACAGCCTCCTCCACCCTCACATCCTCCTCCAGCCTCACAGCCTCCTCCAGCCTCACAGCCTCCTCCAGCCTCACAGCCTCCCCATCCTCACAGCCTCCTTCAGCCTCACAGCCTCCTCCAGCCTCACATCCTCCTCCAGCCTCACAGCCTCCTCCAGCCTCACAGCCTCCCCCAGCCTCACAGCCTCCCCATCCTCACAGCCTCCTCCAGCCTCACTGCTTCCTCCATCCTCACAGCCTCCTCCATCCTCACAGCCTCCTCCAGCCTCACAGCCTCCTCCAGCCTCACAGCCTCCCCATCCTCACAGCCTCCTCCAGCCTCACAACCTCCTCCAGCCTCACATCCTCCTCCAGCCTCACAGCCTCCCCCAGCCTCACAGCCTCCTCCAGCCTCACTGCCTCCTCCAGCCTCACAGCCTCCTACAGCCTCACAGCCTCCCCATCCTCACAGCCTCCTCCAGCCTCACAGCCTCCTCCAGCCTCACAGCCTCCTCCAGCCTCACAGCCTCCCTATCCTCACTGCCTCCTCTAGCCTCACAGTCTCCTCCAGCCTCACATCCTCCGCCAGCCTCATAGCCTCCCCATCCTCACAGCCTCCTCCAGCCTCACAGCCTCCCCATCCTCACAGCCTTCTCCAGCCTCACAGCCTCCTCCAGCCTCACATCCTCCTCCAGCCTCACAGCCTCCTCCAGCCTCACAGCCTCTCCATCCTCACTGCCTCCTCCAGCCTCACAGTCTCCTCTAGCCTCACAGTCTCCTCCAGCCTCACAGCCTCCCCATCCTCACAGCCTCCTACAGCCTCACAGCCTCCCCATCCTCACAGCCTCCTACAGCCTCACACCCTCCTCCAGCCTCACAGCCTCCCCATCCTCACAGCCTCCTCCACCCTCACATCCTCCTCCAGCCTCACAGCCTCCTCCAGCCTCACAGCCTCCCCATCCTCACAGCCTCCTTCAGCCTCACAGCCTCCTCCAGCCTCACAGCCTCCTCCAGCCTCACAGCCTCCCCATCCTCACAGCCTCCTCCAGCCTCACAGCCTCCTCCAGCCTCACAGCCTCCCCATCCTCACAGCCTCCTCCATCCTCACAGCCTCCTCCATCCTCACAGCCTCCTTCAGCCTCACAGCCTCCTCCAGCCTCACAGCCTCCCCATCCTCACAGCCTCCTCCAGCCTCACAACCTCCTCCAGCCTCACATCCTCCTCCAGCCTCACAGCCTCCCCCAGCCTCACAGCCTCCTCCAGCCTCACTGCCTCCTCCAGCCTCACAGCCTCCCCCAGCCTCACAGCCTCCTCCAGCCTCACTGCCTCTTCCAGCCTCACTGCCTCCTCCAGCCTCACTGCCTCCCAATCCTCACAGCCTCCTCCAGCCTCACATCCTCCTCCAGCCTCACAGCCTCCCAACCTCACAGCCTCCTCCATCCTCACAGCCTCCTACAGCCTCACAGCCTCCTCCAGCCTCACATCCTCCTCACAGCCTCCCCATCCTCACAGCCTCCTCCAGCCTCACAGCCTCCTCCAGCCTCACAGCCTCCCCAGCCTCACAGCCTCCTCCAGCCTCACAGCCTCCTCCATCCTCACATCCTCCTCCAGCCTCACATCCTCCTCCAGCCTCACAGCCTCCTCATCCTCACACCCTCCTCCAGCCTCACAGCCTCCCCATACTCACAGCCTCCTCCAGCCTCACAGCCTCCTCCAGCCTCACATCCTCCTCCAGCCTCACAGCCTCCTCCAGCCTCACAGCCTCCCCCAGCCTCACAGCCTCCTCCAGCCTCACTGCCTCCTCCAGCCTCACTGCCTCCTCCAGCCTCACAGCCTCCCCATCCTCACAGCCTCCTCCAGCCTCACATCCTCCTCCAGCCTCACAGCCTCCTCCAGCCTCACCGCCTCCCATCCTCACAGCCTTCTCCAGCCTCACAGCCTCCCCATCCTCACTGCCTCCTCCAGCCTCACAGTCTCCTCCAGCCTCACATCCTCCTCCAGCCTCATAGCCTCCCCATCCTCACAGCCTCCTCCAGCCTCACAGCCTCCCCATCCTCACAGCCTCCTCCAGCCTCACAGCCTCCTCCAGCCTCACAGCCTCCCCATCCTCACAGCCTCCTACAGCCTCACAGCCTCCTCCAGCCTCACAGCCTCCCCATCCTCACAGCCTCCTCCAGCCTCACATCCTCCTCCAGCCTCACAGCCTCCCCATCCTCACAGCCTCCTCCAGCCTCACAGCCTCCTCCAGCCTCACAGCCTCCCCATCCTCACAGCCTCCTCCAGCCTCACATCCTCCTCCAGCCTCACAGCCTCCTCCAGCCTCACAGCCTCCCCATCCTCACAGCCTCCTCCAGCCTCACAGCCTCCTCCAGCCTCTCAGCCTCCATCCTCAGCCGCACTACCTCACACCGCTGCCATCCTGCCAACCGTCGGCCCCGCTCCATCACCACCGCCCTCGCGCCCTCCATGCTGCCCGGATGCCGCCGGAGCCTTCCGCCCCTCGCCACTCTCTCACCGCTGGGCTCCCAATGTCGCCATGCTGGTGGAGTAGCGGTCTACGGGCTGTGGCCGGGTGCCGGGAGCCAGGGACGTCGTCCTGTGGCCGGCAACAGCCAATGGGAGTGAGCGGACCGTGTCAGCCTGCAAAGCCTGACACGCCCCGCTCACTCCCATTGCCTGCCCCGCCGCCCCTTCAAGCGGATTGGGCGCTGTGTTGTACACACAGGACGCCCATCCCATTGCCCAGGACTTGGCGTCCTAGACCAATCGGATGACCGTCCTGTCTTTACCACACACCGCCCAATCCGCTCCTTCCGCTCAGGTCACATGTGTGACCTGAGGGCAAGAACTGATCCCTCTCTGCATCACCTAACCCGCCGCAGAGGACAATGCCGTGTGACTGGGGCTGCGATCAGCCCCAGCACGCAGCCACATCCTGCCGCCGAGTGGTGATGTCACCCCTCCAGCCTGCACAGCCGCCTGTATACTCTGCTCCCCGCACAGCCGCTTGTATACTCTGCTCCCTGCACAGCCGCCTGTATACTCTGCTCCCCGCACAGCCACCTATATACTCTGCTACCTGCACAGCCGCCTGTATACTCTGCTCCCCGCACGGCCGCCTGTATACTCTGCTCCCCTCACGCCCGCCTGTATAATCTGCTACCCACAGGGCTGCCTGTATACTCTGCTACCCACAAGGCCGCCTGTATAATCTGCTACCCACAAGGCCGCCTGTATACTCTGCTACCCACAGAGCCGCCTGTATACTCTGCTACCCCCAGAGCCGCCTGTATACTCTGCTACCCACAGAGCCGCCTGTATACTCTGTTACCCACAGAGCCGCCTGTATACTCTGCTACCCACAGAGCCGCCTGTATACTCTGCTACCCACTGACCCGCCGGTATACACACAATTCATTTCACCGCGCTCTCGATGCAGTTGCATCGGGCCTTTTTACTAGTAGTTATAATATTAAACAGATGCTAAATCTGCCCAAATCTGCAGCAACCTAAAATGGTAATAAGACCTAATGTGCCTTCTACTTATATAATCCGCAGTTGGGAATTCGGGCGTTGTCGCCGAATCCCAACATGCTTTGCGGGACTGCGAGTGATGATGCGCAGCGTCATCACGAGCCGCAGACACGCACTACTGTAAAAAAAAAAAAAAAAGTTAATGCTCACCTCTCCCGAGCCCCCGCCGTCTCCTGCCGTCTTCCTCCAGGCTTCCTCCAGGCTTCCGGTGGCTGCCGCAGGCTCCGAGTGTCTGCAGAGCTCTTCTACTACAGTCAAGGACCTGTGGTGATGTAACAGTCACGTGACACCAGGTTACTCCATGGTAACCTGGTGTCACGTGACTGTGACATCACCGCAGGTCCTGAACTGCACTAGAACAGTTCAGCAGACACTGGGAGCCTGCAGCAGCCACCGGAAGCCTGGAGGAAGCCTGGAGGAAGACGGCAGGAGACGGCGGGGGCTCGGGGAGAGGTGAGCATTAACTTTTTTTTTTTTTTAACCCCTGCCTTCCTGTTTGGAGACCTTTTACTGTACTGAGCATGCTCAGTACAGTAAATGTCTCCTCCAGCCTCACAGCCTCCCCATCCTCACTGCCTCCTCCAGCCTCACAGTCTCCTCCAGCCTCACAGCCTCCCCATCCTCACAGCCTCCTACAGCCTCCTCCACCCTCACAGCCTCCCCATCCTCACAGCCTCCTACAGCCTCACACCCTCCTCCAGCCTCACAGCCTCCTCCAGCCTCACATCCTCCTCCAGCCTCACAGCCTCCTCCAGCCTCACAGCCTCCTCCAGCCTCACAGCCTCCCTATCCTCACTGCCTCCTCCAGCCTCACAGTCTCCTCCAGCCTCACAGTCTCCTCCAGCCTCACAGCCTCCTCATCCTCACAGCCTCCTACAGCCTCCTACTGCCTCACAGCCTCCCCATCCTCACAGCCTCATACAGCCTTACACCCTCCTCCAGCCTCACTGCCTCCCCATCCTCACAGCCTCCTCCAGCCTCACATCCTCCTCCAGCCTCACAGCCTCCTCCAGCCTCACAGCCTCCTCCACCCTCACAGCCTCCCCATCCTCACAGCCTCCTACAGCCTCACACCCTCCTCCAGCCTCACAGCCTCCTCCAGCCTCACATCCTCCTCCAGCCTCACAGCCTCCTCCAGCCTCACAGCCTCCTCCAGCCTCACAGCCTCCCTATCCTCACTGCCTCCTCCAGCCTCACAGTCTCCTCCAGCCTCACAGTCTCCTCCAGCCTCACAGCCTCCTCATCCTCACAGCCTCCTACAGCCTCCTACTGCCTCACTGCCTCCCCATCCTCACTGCCTCCCCATCCTCACAGCCTCCTCCAGCCTCACATCCTCATCCAGCCTCACAGCCCCTCCAGCCTCACAGCCTCCCTATCCTCACTGCCTCCTCCAGCCTCACAGTCTCCTCCAGCCTCACAGTCTCCTCCAGCCTCACAGCCTCCCCATCCTCACAGCCTCCTACAGCCTCCTACAGCCTCACAGCCTCCCCATCCTCACAGCCTCCTACAGCCTCACACCCTCCTCCAGCCTCACAGCCTCCCCATCCTCACAGCCTCCCATCCTCACAGCCTCCTCCACCCTCACATCCTCCTCCAGCCTCACAGCCTCCTCCTGTCTCACAGCCTCCTCAGCCTCACAGCCTCCTCCAGCCTCACAGCCTCCCATCTCACAGCCTCCTTCAGCCTCACAGCCTCCTCCAGCCTCACATCCTCCTCCAGCCTCACAGCCTCCACCTCACAGCTCTCCAGCTCACAGCCTCCCCAGCCTCACAGCTCCATCCTCACAGCTCTCCAGCTCACAGCTCTCCATCCTCACAGCCTCCTCCATCCTCACAGCCTCCTCCAGCTCACAGCCTCCCCATCCTCACAGCCTCCTCAGCCTCACAACTCCTCCAGCCTCACATCCTCCTCCAGCCTCACTGCCTCCTCCAGCCTCACAGCCTCCCCAGCCTCACGCCTCCCCAGCCTCACTGCCTCCTCCAGCCTCACTGCTCCTCCAGCCTCACTGCCTCCCCATCCTCACAGCCTCCTCCAGCCTCACATCCTCCTCCAGCCTCACAGCCTCCTCCAGCCTCACAGCCTCCTCCAGCCTCACAGCCTCCCCATCCTCACAGCCTCCTCCATCCTCACAGCCTCCTTCAGCCTCACATCCTCCTCACAGCCTCCCCATCCTCACTGCCTCCTCCAGCCTCACAGCCTCCCCAACTCACAGCCTCCTCCAGCCTCACAGCCTC
The DNA here is from genome assembly GCA_033576535.1 of Allobates femoralis. Classification (NCBI taxonomy): domain Eukaryota; kingdom Metazoa; phylum Chordata; class Amphibia; order Anura; family Aromobatidae; genus Allobates; species Allobates femoralis. The sequence goes on along the minus strand of JARQOC010002766.1, from coordinate 7,816 downwards.
CTCCATCCTCACATCCTCCTCCAGCCTCACAGCCTCCTCCAGCCTCACAGCCTCCCATCCTCACACCCTCCTCCAGCCTCACAGCCTCCCCATCCTCACAGCCTCCCCAGCCTCACAGCCTCCTCCAGCCTCACATCCTCCTCCAGCCTCACAGCCTCCCCAGCCTCACAGCCTCCTCCAGCCTCACTGCCTCCTCCAGCCTCACTGCCTCCTCCAGCCTCACAGCCTCCTACAGCTTCACAGCCTCCCCATCCTCACAGCCTCCTCCAGCCTCACATCCTCCTCCAGCCTCACAGCCTCCTCCAGCTTCACAGCCTCCCCATCCTCACTGCCTCCTCCAGCCTCACATCCTCCTCCAGCCTCATAGCCTCCCATCCTCACAGCCTCCTCCAGCCTCACAGCCTCCCCATCCTCACAGCCTCCTCCAGCCTCACAGCCTCCTCCAGCCTCACATCCTCCTCCAGCCTCACAGCCTCCTCCAGCCTCACAGGCTCCCCATCCTCACTGCCTCCTCCAGCCTCACAGTCTCCTCCAACCTCACAGTCTCCTCCAGCCTCACAGCCTCCCCATCCTCACAGCCTCCTACAGCCTCTTACAGCCTCACAGCCTCCCCATCCTCACAGCCTCCTACAGCCTCACACTCTCCTCCAGCCTCACAGCCTCCCCATCCTCACAGCCTCCTCCACCCTCACATCCTCCTACAGCCTCACAGCCTCCTCCAGCCTCACAGCCTCCTCCAGCCTCAAAGCCTCCTCCAGCCTCACAGCCTCCCCATCCTCACAGCCTCCTTCAGCCTCACAGCCTCCTCCAGCCTCACATCCTCCTCCAGCCTCACAGCCTCCCCATCCTCACAGCCTGCTCCAGCCTCACAGCCTGCTCCAGCCTCACAGCCTCCTCCAGCCTCACAGCCTCCCCATCCTCACAGCCTCCTCCATCCTTACAGCCTCCTCCATCCTCACAGCCTCCTCCAGCCTCACAGCCTCCTCCAGCCTCACAGCCTCCCCATCCTCACAGCCTCCTCCAGCCTCACAACCTCCTCCAGCCTCACATCCTCCTCCAGCCTCACAGCCTCCCCCAGCCTCACAGCTTCCTCCAGCCTCACTGCCTCCTCCAGCCTCACTGCCTCCTCCAGCCTCACAGCCTCCCCAGCCTCACAGCCTCCTCCAGCCTCACTGCCTCCTCCAGCCTCACTGCCTCCTCCAGCCTCACTGCCTCCCCATCCTCACCCTCCTCCAGCCTCACATCCTCCTCCAGCCTCACAGCCTCCTCCAGCCTCACAGCCTCCCCACCCTCACAGCCTCCTCCATCCTCACAGCCTCCTCCAGCCTCACAGCCTCCTCCAGCCTCACATCCTCCTCACAGCCTCCCCATTCTCACAGCCTCCTCCAGCCTCACAGCCTCCTCCAGCCTCACAGCCTCCCCAGCCTCACAGCCTCCTCCAGCCTCACAGCCTCCTCCATCCTCACATCCTCCTCCAGCCTCACTGCCTCCTCCAGCCTCACAGCCTCCCCATCCTCACACCCTCCTCCAGCCTCACAGCCTCCCCATCCTCACAGCCTCCTCCAGCCTCACAGCCTCCTCCAGCCTCACAGCCTCACCCAGCCTCACAGCCTCCTCCAGCCTCACTGCCTCCTCCAGCCTCACAGCCTCCTCCAGCCTCACAGCCTCCTCCAGCCTCACAGCCTCCCCATCCTCACAGCCTCCTCCAGCCTCACAGCCTCCTCCAGCCTCACATCTTCCCCATCCTCACTGCCTCCTCCAGCCTCACAGTCTCCTCCAGTCTCACATCCTCCTCCAGCCTCATAGCCTCCCCATCCTCACGGCCTCCTCCAGCCTCACAGCCTCCCCATCCTCACAGCCTCCTCCAGCCTCACAGCCTCCTCCAGCCTCACAGCCTCCCCATCCTCACAGCCTCCTACAGCCTCACAGCCTCCTCCAGCCTCACAGCCTCCCCATCCTCACAGCCTCCTCCAGCCTCACATCCTCCTCCAGCCTCACAGCCTCCCCATCCTCACAGCCTCCTCCAGCCTCACAGCCTCCTCCAGCCTCACAGCCTCGCCATCCTCACAGCCTCCTACAGCCTCACAGCCTCCTCCAGCCTCACAGCCTCCCCATCCTCACAGCCTCCTCCAGCCTCACATCCTCCTCCAGCCTCACAGCCTCCTCCAGCCTCACAGCCTCCCCATCCTCACATCCTCCTCCAGCCTCACAGCCTCCTCCAGCCTTTCAGCCTCCTCCATCCTCAGCCGCACTACCTCACACCGCTGTCATCCTGCCAACCGTCGGCCCCGCTCCATCACCACCGCCCTCGCGCCCTCCGCGAGTTCCATGCTGCCCGGATGCCGCCGGAGCCTTCCGCCCCTCGCCACTCTCTCACCGCTGGGCTCTCAATGTCGCCATGCTGGTGGAGTAGCGGTCTACGGGCTGTGGCCGGGTGCCGGGAGCCAGGGACGTCGTCCTGTGGCCGGCAACAGCCAATGGGAGCGAGCGGACCGTGTCAGCCTGCAAAGCCTGACACGCCCCGCTCACTCCCATTGCCTGCCCCCGCCGCCCCTGCAAGCGGATTGGGCACTGTGTTGTACACACAGGACTCCCATCCCATTGCCCAGGACTTGGCGTCCTAGACCAATCGGATGACCGTCCTGTCTTTACCACACACCGCCCAATCCGCTCCTTCCGTTCAGGTCACATGTGTGACCTGAGGGCAAGAACTGATCCCTCTCTGCATCACCTAACCCACGGCAGAGGACAATGCCGTGTGACTGGGGCTGCGATCAGCCCCAGCACGCAGCCACGTCCTGCCGCCGAGTGGTGATGTCACCCCTCCAGCCGCATCTCTCCTCACCCCTCAGCCAGACCTCTCCTCACCCTCCATCTGGACCTCTCCTCACCACTCCAGCCTCTGCTCTCCTCACCCCTCCAGCCTCTGCTCCCCTCACTCCTCCAGCCTCCCGCCACATCATACTCTGCTATCCACAGAGCCCCCTCTATACTCTGACACCCACAGAGCCGCCTCTATACTCTCCTACCCACAGAGCTGCCTCTATACTCTGCTACCCACAGAGCTGCCTCTATACTCTGCTACCCACAGAGCCGCCTCTATACTCTGCTACCCACAGAGCCGCCTGTATACTCTCCTACCCACAGACCCACCTGTATTCTCTGCTACCCACAGAGCCGTTTCTATATTCTGCTACCCACAGAGCCGCCTCTATACTCTGCTGCCCACAGAGCCTTCTCTATACTCTGCTACACACAGAGCCGCCTGTATAATCTGCTAACCACAAACCCGCCTGTATACTCTGCTACCCACACAGCCGCCTGTATACTTTTCTACCCAGAGAGCCGCCTGTTAGGGATGGGCGAATCTACTCGCTAGGACTCGTTACTCGGCGAGTAGTAAGGGACTCGCAGGACTCGGTACTCTGCGAGTTTCCCAGTGATTACTCGCACGAGTCCAATGCAAATCAATATCAATCCTAGTTTTGTCAGAAACGCTGACAAAACTAGGATTGCCATTGTTTGCATTAGACTCCTGCGAGTAATCACTGGCTACTGTGCCAGTGATAGCAGGGAAACTCGCAGATAACTGCTGTTTCTTTGCGAGCCGAGTCCAGCTGTCTTCTCTGTGCAGCTCCAGGGTCCTAGAGCCCGCCTGCTCACAGACATTATGTAGCAGTGCTGAGATTGTTCTCAGTCTGCTCATTCCCTGTGTACAGACATGAATGTCTGTGCACAGAGATGATGTAGCAGTGTTGAGATTGTTCTCAGTCTGCTCATTCCCTGTGTACAGACATGAATGTCTGTGCACAGAGATGATGTAGCAGAGCTGAGATTGTTCTCAGTCTGCTCATTCCCTGTGTACAGACATGAATGTCTGTGCACAGAGATGATGTAGCAGTGCTGAGATTGTTCTCAGTCTGCTCATTCCCTGTGTACAGACATGAATGTCTGTGCACAGAGATGATGTAGCAGAGCTGAGATTGTTCTCAGTCTGCTCATTCCCTGTGTACAGACATGAATGTCTGTGCACAGAGATGATGTAGCAGAGCTGAGATTGTTCTCAGTCTGCTTATTCCCTGTGCATAGACATCTATATTTATGCACAGGGGATGTAGCAGAGAGGACATCGCGTTTTGGACTGCGTCGGACGGAAGAGGATTTTTTTAATTAAAGATGGAGTCCCTAATGGCTTTTTTTTTTATTTCTAATAAAAATTTTTCCTTGTGTTGTGTTTTTTTTAAAACAATTTAATAGAAATTCATGGCGGTCATGTCTAATATTGGCGTGACCGCCATAAATTTCGGGCTTAGGGCCAGCTGATAATACAAAGCTGGCCCTAACCTCTTTATTACCCAGCGTGCCACCGCTATCAGGGCCGCTGGAAGAGCGGGGTTCAGCGCCAGAGGATGGCGCTTCAATGAACGCGCCATCTTCTGGGGCGGCTGCGGGCTGCAATTTGCAGCGGGGGGTGCCCAGAAAGCTTGGGCATCCCTGCGCTGCGGATTCCAGCCCCCAGCTGCTTAGCTGTACCTGGCTAGACATAGAAATTGCGCGGAGCCCCACGCATTTTTTTTTTATTATTTCATGAATTTCAGAGTCAGAGTCTCAGAGTCAGAGTCTCAGAGTCAGAATCTCAGAATTTCATGAAATAATTAAAAAAAAATGCGTGGGGCTCCGCGCAATTTCTATGTCTAGCCAGGTACAGCTAAGCAGCTGGGGGCTGGAATCCGCAGCGCAGGGATGCCCAAGCTTTCTGGGCACCCCCCGCTGCAAATTGCAGCCCGCAGCTGCCCCAGAAGATGGCGCGTTCATTGAAGCCCCATCCTCTGGCGCTGAACCCCGCTCTTCCAGCGGCCCTGGTAGCGATGGCACGCTGGGTAATAAAGAGGTTAGGGCCAGCTTTGTATTATCAGCTGTCCCTAAGCCCGAAATTTATGGCGGTCACGCCAATATTAGACATGACCGCCATGAATTTCTATTAAATTGTTTAAAAAAAACACAACACAAGGAAAATTTTTTATTAGAAATAAAAAAAAAAGCCATTAGGGACTCCATCTTTAATTAAAAAAATCCTCTTCCGTCCGACGCAGTCCAAAACGCGATGTCCTCTCTGCTACATCCCCTGTGCATAAATATAGATGTCTATGCACAGGGAATAAGCAGACTGAGAACAATCTCAGCTCTGCTACATCATCTCTGTGCACAGACATTCATGTCTGTACACAGGGAATGAGCAGACTGAGAACAATCTCAGCTCTGCTACATCATCTCTGTGCACAGACATTCATGTCTGTACACAGGGAATGAGCAGACTGAGAACAATCTCAGCTCTGCTACATCATCTCTGTGCACAGACATTCATGTCTGTACACAGGGAATGAGCAGACTGAGAACAATCTCAGCACTGCTACATCAGGCAGCAGGCGGGCTCTAGGACCCTGGAGCTGGGGCAGCCAGCACAGAGGAGACAGAATCTTATCTGTGCGAGTCAGCGATTACTTACAAAGTAAACTAGCAATGCAAATAAATGACAAAACTAGGATTGCTTCAGGCTGAAGCTTCCGAGACACATCTGCGATTTGTAAATCTCACACTACTCGCTATTACTCGCTTCCCCATTCATTAACATTGGACTCGCTAGACTCGCAACGAGTAGCGAGTCCTGTGCTCGGACTCGCTAGAGTCAAGCGATTCCGAGTAATTTAGGATTCGCCCATCACTACCGCCTGTATAATCTGCTACCCTCAGAGCAGTCTGTATACTCTGCTACCCACAGACCCGCCTGTATAGTCTGCTACCCACAGAGCCCCATGTATACTCTGCTAGCCACTCACCCGCCTGTATACACACAATTCATTTCACCGTGCTCCCGATGCAATTGCATCGGGCCTTTTTACTAATAATAATATAAAGTGCAGTCTCAAGAGCAAAGGTTAGCAGCATACCAGTTGAAAGTGCTTAGTGCTGAGAATATGGGGCTTCCCCCTCGTGCCAGACTCCAACGCACGTTTCGCTTATTGAGATATCAGTGCTTCATCAATGGGAGTACCGGGACCCTCCTAGTGACGCATATATATAGCTAGTTATGCACCTGTATTAGTGCAAACTAATCATGCCACCGATGGCGGCGCATGCGCGCACGCCGCCAGTCCCGATACGTCACTTCTGGCACTCCGCCCGCCGCGTCATCACCGCCGCCGGATATTACATCCGTGCAGTGGGGAGGTACCGGCCAGGCATAGGAGCGTCGTCATGACGACCAAGACACAGCAGAAGTGCGGGCATGCGCATCGGGGGCACGATTTACAGCGATTGTGCAATATAACAGTATGTCATCCTCAATAACATAAATAACATAGTAACCAAGGTATAGTGTTCTAGTAGTCCATTCCTTGATGTCAATCTGTTTGCACATCCAAATTCACTCCATACAGTGAAGTTGACGCTGTCACTATAAAAATATAAAATAAAAGGTGTGGTGCTTCGCTGTATTTTTGGTTACCAGCACAGTAAAGCATGCAGCAATGGGATGCCACCTCCTGCTGCCTTGTTTTACCTTGTCTGGCAATCAAAAATACAGGAAGCTCTATTTTTTATTGTAATTATTTTATTAATTGATTTGAAAAAATTGACATTGGCTCTGCCACAATTTTTGATTGTCAGCCAAGGTAAAACTAGGCAGCTGGGGGCTGAGATAAAAATCATAGCCCACAGCCGTCCCTGAAAATGGCGTATTCATTAGGAGTGTCATTTTGTGGAGTATTACCACGCTGTGGATTACAATGTGATAGGTTATTTGGGGTAATAAAGAAGGGAAATAGGGTTGTCTGTGTGTTTTTTTTCCCAAATAAAATATATATATTTTTTTTTACTATTTACTTACAGATTGACAATGGATGGGTCTAACATTGGCCTGACATTATGAATCTTGGGCTGGGTTTCAGCTAGCAATACACACTTGACATTAATCCCTTATTATCCAGTCTGCCTCCGGCACCAGGACAGCTGAAAGAGGGGGATAAAGCCCCCTGAAATGGTGCTTCTAAAGAAAGTGAAATATTTTGTGGCAGATGTGGGCTGCTATCTTTAGTGTGGGGGGCCCAGAAAGCATTGGACTTGCCATGCTGAGAATCCCACCTCACAGCTGCCTAGTTTTATCTTAGATGGCAATCAAAAATAGATAAGAGCCCACATGATTTTTGTTTTTAATTATTTAATTAAAGAATGAAAAAAATAATGCTCCCCTGTATTTTTGATTGCCAGGCAAGGTAAAACAAAGTAGCTGAGGGTGGCAGCCCATACCTGCTTGCTTAATCTGTGCTGATAAGCAAAAATACAGCAAAGCCCCACAACATTTTTTAAAAGAAAATAAACAGTTTCATAAAAAAAACTGAAAAATAATTTAAAACCAACGTTTTTTCTCTGGGAATTTTTTTTCACATTCAAGTTGGCCTTTATCTCTGCTAAACAGTGTCAAATCTTCTGCACCCCACAAGCCCAGTTATTTTATACTTTTAACTCCTTCCATGAATGTAGCCTCCGACAACTCTCATCTTTGCTACACATTTTAAGAACAAGATCGTCCACATCAAGGGGAAGCTTTAACACTAGGAGTCCCGGGAATTTAAAGGATCCTTGGTTTTCAATGGTAAAAAGGTCAAATGACCTGTCTCTGGGACTTCTAGTGTTAAAGGGGTTGTTCACTACACCCAAACAGCGTTGGCTTAACGCCTTCAAATGAATAAGTAACGAAGTCAGAGATCTGGAGCACTCAATTCCTCTTGACTAATGTTTCACTCGAAGGGGGAATTGA
>JARQOC010002765.1:0-22051 GCA_033576535.1 Allobates femoralis | reverse complement strand
TCACTTCAAATAGCGTCCATTAATACAGCTCTGTCCTTGAGGGCTATTTATTTGTTAGGAAAGGCACTGCAATTAGCGTCCATTTTTCCAACAAAGTTTATGAATAAACTTAAGAATGTTCAAAAAGCAGTCTTTCCAGAGCTTTAATTTACCGCCTCCGGGCTGATAAATGAAGAAAAGAGTTCAAGAATATGCAAGTAGTTCATACAGAATAGTCTCTGTAGGTACTGGGCTTTATAACATTACATCTAATAACTACTAATTAACAACTAAACAAGTTCCTTTCAGATATTTCTGGTTGTAAGTGCAGTAGGCCGCAAGGCCCTCGGGTCACCGCATATGAGGCCAAGTTTTAACTCTCCGTGACTGCCACTTTACATCATACCTTTTAGGATTCTATTCAACTGCATAACTTTAACAAATATACAATGCACATGAAATCTATTTACATTTGGTAGTCTGCATATTTTGCTGGTAATTGACCCTGAGTACTACGCTGTGATCTGCGTAACGCTTGTGTACTGGGTGTACTCAATGTGATGGTGTGAGTGGACATATACCTAGTAAGTACTTCTGGTTCTGCTAGGGATAATTCCACATTTGTGGGATTGGCAATTCCACCGTGTCCAGGACTATTATTACTAGGAATTTGTTCTTCCTGTCTTGGAACTTCTTGTGGTACAGGGTCTGCTTCTAATTCTATTGGTCTTGGGGCTTCTGGCATTACAGGCTCTGGTGTTTGATAGAAGGCCATCATGGGAACTACTACTGCACCATTGTAGGTTGGCCAGGTTTTAGGAAAGTCTCCTAAATAGGTGTGATATACTCCATCTTCTTCTTTTTCGTCAACAGGTTGAACCGGTACTGGATGAATAACTTCTGGTTCAGGTTGAATGACTTCTTTTTCTTTCAATGTCTCTGGACATAGTTTTAGATTGTCTCTTGACACTAGTACTGATGTTAATCCACCATCTTTGCTTATAAGACACATTTTAGGATTGTTCACTCTCATTGGTAAAACTGTATATGGGGCGGATTCCCACTGATTGTCCAGTTTATTAGTGCGACGGTTTCTCTTGAGCACTTGATCACCAGGTTTTAATGGGGTTGCTAGAGCATTCTGGTTGAAGTATTGCTCTTGTCTTTCTCTAGTTTTCTGGAGATTCTTTTCTACGCATTCTTGCACTTGGCGATACTGTTGTTGGCGTAGGGAGTCCCAGTTGGAATCCTGCACTTCTGCGTCAGGTTTTACGATGCCCATTTCTAGATCTATTGGTAGCTTGCCAGGTCTTGCACGCATAAGGTAAGCTGGGGTACAGTTTGTGGAGCTTACCGGGACATTGTTATAGAGGTCTACCAAGTCAGGCAATTTCTCTGGCCATAAGTTTCTCTCTGTCTCTGGTAAAGTCTTTAAGAGATCGATTACAATATGGTTCATCCTTTCGCATAAGCCATTTGTTTGCGGATGATAGGCTGTTGTACGGATCTTCTTGCAGCCATACATATTGCAAAATTCTCTGAAGATCTCTGATTCAAATGCTGTGCCTTGGTCTGCGAGTACTTGTTCCGGATATCCATGGGGTCTGAAAAAGTATGTCTGGAACGCCTTAGCTGCTGTCTTTGCAGTGAGATCTTTCACAGGCACTACTACCAGGAAGCGTGAGTAATGGTCCACGATGGTTAAAGCATAGACGTAGCCGGACCGGCTTGGTGTCAATTTCACGTGGTCTATTGCTACGAGCTCAAGTGGTTGCTTGGTAATTATAGACTGGAGTGGTGCTCTTTGGTTTTTTAGATCTTTTCTTCTGAGGTTACACGGACCACAGTTTCTGCACCATTCTTCAATTGATCTTCTCATTCCAACCCAGTAGAATCTTTCTCTTAAAAGTACTTCTAGCTTTTTCCACCCGAAGTGACCAGCACCATTGTGATAAGCTTCTAGGACCATTTTTACATCTTGTTTAGGCACAATGATCTGCCATACTAGCTCATGCGTCTTTGGATTGGTATATCTTCTGCACAGCTTTCCTTGGTACAGAAACATTTTGCCTCTCTCTTTCCAGAGTTGATGTGTCTCTTTCGGTGCATTTTCATTGGGATACGCACTTTGCTCAGTCAGCAGTTCTTTCACCAACTTCACAGCTGGATTGCTGTCTTGAGTGTCAGCCCATCTGTGGTGTGCTAATGGGTTGAGATTCACCTGTTGATGTTTCTGGTAGGCACTGGATTGATACTGTCCTACCTTGGGACGATGGAAGGCGGGTAGTTCAATTTCTTCAAGTTCTACCGGTTCTTCTTCCACGTCTCTCAAGTGCGGCATCCGGATAAGGCGTCTGCATTTCCATTCTTTCGGCCTGCTCTATACTTGATCACGAAGTTGTAATTAGACAGCCGGGCTATCCATCGCTGTTCCAGCGCACCTAGCTTGGCTGTATCCAGGTGGGTCAATGGGTTGTTATCAGTATAGACTGTGAATTCTGCAGCTGCCAAGTAGTGTTTGAAACGCTCAGTCACAGCCCAGACTACTGCCAGTAGTTCTAACTTGAAGGAGCTGTAATTTTCAGGATTTCTTTCAGTAGGCCGGAGCTTTCTACTTGCAAAGGCGATGACTTTCTCCCTGCCTCCTTGCTTCTGAGATAGTACTGCTCCCAGTCCCACATTACTGGCATCTGTGTAAAGGATGAAAGGTTGATGGTAATCGGGGTATGCCAGAACTTCTTCTCCGGTCAATGCCTTCTTCAACTTTTCAAAAGAATCTTCCCTCTCATCACTCCACTGGAAAGGAGGATTGCGATTTGAAGGCTTCTTCGACTGCCCTACCAGGATGTCTTGTAGAGGTGCTGCTAGCTTGGTGAACCCTTGGATAAATCTACGATAGTAGCCCACCAGTCCCAGGAATTGCCTCACCTGTTTCACGCTGGTAGGTCTTGGCCAATCCCTTATTGCGGTTACTTTCTCGGGATCCGGTGCTACTCCTTCTGAACTTACAACGTGTCCCAGGTATTGTACCTTTGGCTTTAGAAGGTGACATTTTGATGGCTTGATCTTCATACCATACCACGATAAGGCCTCGAACACTTCTGCTAGGTCTTGTAGATGTTGTTCGTAAGTCTTTGAGTAGACTATTACATCATCTAGGTACAGAAGGACGGCTTCAAAGTTCTTGTGTCCAAGACAGCATTCCATCAATCGCTGAAAGGTACCGGGTGCGTTGCAGAGTCCGAATGGCATACAATTAAATTCACAGAGACCCATCGGTGTGGTAAATGCTGTCTTCTCTTTATCTTCCTCAGCCACAGGGACTTGCCAATACCCACTTGTTAAGTCTAAGGTGGAAAAATAGTTAGCAGATCTTAAAGCAGCTAATGACTCTTCAATTCTAGGTAAGGGGTAGGCGTCTTTATGGGTAATGTGATTAATCTGCCGGTAGTCTACGCACATTCTCATGGTTCCGTCTTTCTTTTTAACTATTACCAGAGGGGCTGCCCAGGGGCTACAACTGTCTCTTATTACCCCGGCCTGTTTCATCTCCCTCAGCATGTCTTTAGCACATTGATAATGAGCGGGCGGTATGGGTCTATATCTCTCTTTTATTGGTGGGTGGTTACCGGTAGGAATTGTATGTTCTACCCCTTTAATCTGTCCGAAGTCTAATGGGTGTTTACTGAAGACCTGTTCATATTCTTCTACTAGTCGGTACACCCCTTGTTTTTGGTGGGTAGGTGTTGAATCTGTACCTATATGCAGCTGCTGACACCAATCTTCTAATTCTCCACTTGAACCATTGTCGTCCGCCTGACATGACGGATTCAAGGGCCCAATGGCTGTGATGGCATTGTTGTCAACAGTGTATAGCTTGGCCATTGTAGCATACCTTGGTAAAGTGACCTCTTCCTCTCCACAATTCAAAAGACGTATGGGCACTCTTCCCTGTGTACCTCGACTATTCCTCTAGCCGTTAATATCGTGGGTCTACTATCAGTGTACACAGGCTCTACCAAGGCTTGGTAATCTCGTCCTTTAATACCAATGGCTGCTCTACACCATACCAGCATTTCAGTTTTTGGAGGTATTACTATAGGAGTTGGGTCACTTACCCTCACACTGCCGATTTCTCCACCTGCAACCTCTACTTGTTGCTTCAGCACCAATGCTTTTATCTCTCTCCGGAGAATTCTCTGCTGGCAGGATTGGGCAGTTTCCGCAAATTGCTGTAAAATAGTAATAACCTCGGAAAAACAATTTTCTAAAACATTCATACCTACCAATACAAAAGGTTCCCGTCGGTTAACATCAACAATTATGATACCCTGATTTTTTAATTCTGCTCTACCAATCTTAATGGTCATCTCTCTAAATCCTACTCGTGGTACCAATTTTCCATTATTAGCATATATACTTAGCTCAACATTAGATGGTCTTTTATCAATGTCTGAATCTGCCCAGTACCTCTTATAAAGGATATGTGGTATAGATGAAATCTGGGAACCAGTGTCCAACAAGGCATTGAGAGGAATACCGTCCAGCACGATGGGGATAATGGGACGTCCTCCGACGTACTTATCGTGCCAGGATGTTGGGCCTTGAAAGTTCACTCCTGCGAAGCGGCCCGCATTCCCAGGGGATCCTTGTTTAAATCACAATTGCGGGCGATGTGGCCTGGCTTCCGGCAATGGCGGCAAATAGGCTGTCCATCCGGCTGGTAACGGTCGTTGGGTCGTCCTCTCCACGCTGGGTATCTCTGGGGTCTCATCCAGGGAATATCCTCTCTGCGGTTCGCCAACTCCATCTTGGATGTAGTCTGTGATTCTCTCATTTCCTGCATGGTTTTAGCCATTGAGGTGACAATGTCTGTTAGAGAGTCAAGCTTTTGCTGGAAAGCATCATTAGCACTGGCCTCCAGGGGCTTAACTGATGTCAGTGGCACTCTCTGTTGTTGAGGGGTTTCTGTAATGGATTGCTCAGGATCCTGATCCCAAAGTGCCTCTGCCTGCTGGAGACGAATAGCGCTCTCCTTTAACTGGGCAAATGTCACTTCAGGGTCCTTGAAAGTCAGCATACTCGCATGCCCTCGATGAGAAGGGGTTAATAGTCCCTCAATGAATTGATCTTTTAGCAATTTATCAGCGCCAGTGTTAAACATTGGTTCAGCCAGTGTAAGCGCTTTAAGGGCCTCCTGTAAATTCAGGGCAAAGTCTCTCACACTCTCATTGGCCTTTTGTTTGCAATTGAAGAATTTGGTCTTTGCTTTGCTACCAGCAGTAGTTTCAAATACTGCCTTTAATCCAGCTAGAATATGCTCAGCAGTGTCTTTTAGATCAGCGGACCATGCTGTGACTTCTCGCTTGGCATTACCACTTAACTGTGCCATCAGCAAACCGACACGCTGAGCTTCTGCCATTGGAAGCATGTTTAAATAGGCCAGCAGTTTTTCTTTAAAATCATCAAAAGTATTAGGCTTACCTTCATACACTGGAAGCCATGGAGCACCTGGGGTATATGGCATCAACATCGGCATAATGGGCGCTGCACCTTGCGCCACTGTGCTGCCGAGCGCTCTGTTTTGTGCTTCAGCTGCATTTGTGTCGCCGGGTGTTTCGGCGTCTCCGTGCTGCGACATGTTGCGCCCCCTTAGTTAATCCGGACCCTTCTGGTCCTCTGCCTCCGTCGGGATGGCGTATAATCGTTCCGCTATGCAGCAGGATTGGTTTTCCCCTTTTGCCGACGTCAGAGCTCTCAGCTTGGTGCCGCCCACAAAGACACGCCCCCTGCTGCTTCTGCTCGCCGCGAGCTCAGTAATGGCGGAATCTGAAATTTTTCAGTCAGATCAGAGCTCAGGGCTATGACACAGTTCAAATAGCAGTCTCGTGCTGTGGCAGTTATGAGGTAATTAGTGATGATGCAATTTTACCTCAGAGGCTGGCGGCCATTTTGTTTCAATGTTAGTCAATGGGGAAAAGTCTATTTCAATGGTTTCCAATGGGAAAATCACCTTTTGATAAAAAAGTCAATTTTTCACGGATTTTCTCACAATTTTCGGCATTAATCACGGCACACAGTACCCGATTTAACCAGGCACGGTGAATCCTGTTCGTGACGCCAAAGAAAGATGTGCCGCCCAGCTTAGGGGACCGGGATACCCGGCGCAGGGTCCCTTTCCTTGGGGGAGTCACTGGTGGCTGGACCCAGGCTGTGGTCCCAGGCTGGCACACTCCTAAAGGCGGGTATTTACAGGGGATTTAGAAGTTTATATAGTTTATAAAGTTTGTAGATGTTATTGTCGTGACGCCACCCGGAATAATGTGGCTATATATGGCCACCGCTGCCTTGTACTGGCCAGGGGATGATGGTGAGAGGCAGCTGAGATGGTATAGCCCTTTTCCGGGTAGGGCTGTAGGGTCCCCTGGACAGGTGATGTTAAAGTTAATGATGGATGAAGATGGAAGTCTGGTGAGGAGATGTTAAGGGCACAGACACTTACTTGATTCACAGCAAATTCTCTCAGCGGTGATGGTCCCAATCCTGGATAGATGGTAGCTGCTAAATCAGAGGCTGAGGCACAGATGAAGTTTAACTGGTTTACTTTCAACCAAACTATAATACAACAAGTCCCGTCTCCGGAGTCTGCAATAGGGGTTCAGTTGCTCAGGCCCCACCGGGTCCTTTACCTCCTGCTTGCGCTGTCTATGTGGCCCTGCTACCATGTGTGAACTGGCTGCCGGCCCAAATCTGTCCTCTCTGGGTCCCATTCAACAGGCAACTTAAGTCCTTTGTCTCTCTCTGCCTACCCCCTCCGGGAGTACTGCTGAACTCTTAGTATGTTGCTGTGTCTGGCCCTGTGAAGCTTGTTGTTACCTCACGTTTTTCCGGTTGCTGTATTGTATATAACTAATGCAGCCACGGATCCGGTATCCGTATCTGCGCTTTTCATCTAGGGTAGATAATGATGCTACCCGATTCTGAAAGTGTTCCTCTTATCAGTTTTCTCCTCCTCAGACCGATGGCTTGGCCCTGGAAATTGTCAGTCAGTCCTCAGGAACTCAATGCAGCTTCTGTCACTCTGAGCTCCTGGCTCCAACTGTCTGAAAATTTACCTCAGACCAGTGTTTTATCTCTAGGGAAGTCTCTGGTGTCTCTGGAGCTCCCCCTACTGGCCAAAGGTGGTAGTGCAGTGGCATGGCTTTCTAAGTGAGTGCAACTATTATGATCTTATACTGTGGCTAATACCCGCAGGGGCGCCACAATTGTGACCAGACTTTTGATATACCTGTGTACCTTGCTGATCCAGCAAAAATTGTGACATTATAACATTATGCCATTCATCGCAATATTACAGCGTACAAAGATGGAGCAAGTGAAATAAGTATTGAAAATGTCACCAAATTTCTATGTACCACGTGCTATTGACATTAAATCCTCACCATACGTCAGAAACAACTCTTCCAATCCACACAGGCAAACAAATTAAACCATAGATGTCCATACGTTTAATGATGTGCAATGATGAGATATGACACAGGGAAAAAGTATTGAAGAAATGAGGAAAGAAAGGTGTAAAAACAAGGAAAGTCATGACACCAGCTGAAATATATGAGTAATTAGAAAGAAATTCTGCCAATTAGTTAAAAATAATAGCAGCTGGTGGCCTATAAAGAAGTGCATTATTACTTAGGTGCCACAGAAGAAACATCTCATGATGCATAAAACCAGTGAGCTGTCTCAAGACCTTTGTAACCTTATTGTTGCAAAAAATACTGATGGGCTTGGTTACAGAAGAAATTCTAAACTACCAAACGTTCCAGTGAGCACTGCTGTGGTCTAATCAAGAAGTGGAAAAAATATTATTTCTTCATAAACCAGCCATGTTCAGGTACTTCCCACACAATTTCAGAGAGAGTGAAAAAACTTATCAAGAGAGTTCTCTAAGGGTACCGTCACATGAGGCCATATCGGCGGTGAATTTATAGGTGATGCAGGGGCGTGGCCTATCACCGCCGACATGGCCTGTGCGTCGCCTAATGTAAATAGGCGATGGCGACGCCTTTGAGTGGTCACCTGATTTCTCACCAGTGCTCTGAAACCAGGCGAGCACTCTGGGGCGATGTGTATACATCGCCCCATGTAACAGGGGGTGGTGATCATACAGGCAATAGGAGCCATAGACTCCCATGTTACAGAATCGCCGCTGGGTTTTTGGACACCCCAGCGGCAATGGCGCCTGTAAGATCACCGGTGCATCGCCGGACATATCACCCCATGTAAACATGCAACTGCGACGCTGGCCCAGGCCAAAAATGTGCGCGCGATATCTCCGGCGACGTCACCTCGTGTGACGGTACCCTAAGAGACAAGAATCACCTGTAGAGAATAAAAAAATACCTACAATCGCCAGGTACAATTGTTTAAAAGTAAACAATAAGTAATGCACTTATTTGCCATGGCCGGTATGCAGGCTCACCATACAAGACTTCACAGCTGAACAAAAAGCATGTTACGATTTTGCATGGAGACTCAGATCCATGTCGATTGACACTCATTTTGTATTTCTTCCATTTTCTTACTATTGGACTAACAGTTGTCTCCTTCTCACCCAGCGTCTTACTTATGGTTTTGTAGCCCAATTCAGCCTTGTGCAGGTCTAGGATCTTTTCCCTGACATCCTTAGGCCGGCTTCACACTGCGGTCAGGTCAGGTCAGATCAGGTCAGGTTTTGTGTGCCAAAACCAGGAGTGATTTCAAAACCTAGAACAGGTGTCAATCTTTCAATTATACTTTTTCTCTGCAAGTTCCTCTCCTGATTTTAAACACAAAACCTGACCTGATCTGACCTAACCTGACCGCAGTGTGAAGCCAGCCTTAGAAAGCTCTTTGATCTTGCTCACACTGTAGAGTTTAGAGTCTGACTGATTAATTGGGTATGTGGACCGGAGTCTTTTATACAAGTGACAATTTAAGACAGCTGTCTTTAATGCAGGTAATGAGTTGATTACACATGTTTGGTATTGGCACGTTCAGAATCCCTGATCTATCAATATATAAAATCAATTAATGAGAGCCGTAAACTACATAACGGAAAAGAGGTCCAAACACCAAGATTACGTTTTCTTGGTCACCGTAACATTGCTATAAAATGCAATAACGGGCATCGTTAGAAATATCAGTTCAAAACGCAAAAAATAAGCCATCACACAGATCTCGATTCCAAAAAATAACGACGCTACGGGTCCCAGAACATGGTGCAAAAAGTGCGTTTTTTTTCCCCAAACTTCTGAATTTTTTTTCGCCACTTAGATATCAGTAAAGGTATATATGTTTGGTATCTACAAACTCGTACCAACCTGAGGCATCACACTGTCCTGTCGGTTTTACCATATAGTGATCATGGCGACTAAAAAACCCAAAAAACAGATGTGTAATTGCACTTTTTTTGCAATTTCACTGCACTTGGAAATTTTTTTGCAATGTACTTATACACTATATGGTAAAATAAATGATTGCATCTGAAAGTACAATTCGTCCGGCAAAACACAAGCCCTCGTATGTCTATAGTGACGGAAAAATAAAAAAGTTATGGCTCTTGGAAGCAGGGGAGCAAAAAACGAAAATGAAAAACAAAAATTCCAAGGTCATGAAGGAGATAAAATTATAGACTGTTCATGTCTTTGTCAGTGGGCAAAATTACAAAATCTGACCACACTGTATAGTCAGATTAGATCAATATTGTTTTCTTTGGATGTCATAATACACACACCATTTGGAGGCCTTTAGCATAAAACCAACAGTGAAGATTGGAGGTGTGGGCTGCTTCATAGCAAACGGTTTTGGCAAACTTCGTATAGTTGAAGCAAGGATAAAAGTACAAAAGTACAAAAGTACAGAGACATTCTTGATAAAAATCTGCTGCCCTCTACAAGGATGATGAAGATGAAGCCAAGGTGGACATTTCAGTAAGACAATAATCCCAAACACACAGCCAAAGAAACTCTCATTTGATTTCAGAAAAAGCTGCTAAAATGGGCAAGCCTATAAACCAGGGGTAGGGAACTGCAGACCTCAAGGGCCGCACACAGTGCACACAGTGCAGGTTTTCAGGATTTCCTTAGTATTGCACCACTGAAGGTGATTCAATTATCACCTGTGCAATATTAAGGAATTCCTGAAAACCTGCACTGTGTGCACTGTGTAGGTACCGTCACACAGGGACATATCGCCGGCGATGTTGCCGGTGATCGCGGGAGCGCGCATCCCTGACTACATCGCCGGCGAGATGTCAGACTGAGCAACTTACCGGCGATGTCGCCGGCTAGTTGCCGCGGCTATCGCTCGCTGGGTTGCCCAGCAACCCAGCGAGCGATAACTCGCAATGTTGTAGATAGGCGGAATCGGCCGCAACATTGCAGGTTGCCGCGTTACACAGGGCGATCAGGCAGGATCGCCTGACCAACATCGCCAGGTTTCCCAACATTGTTGGGAAACCTGGCGATGTGACTCAGGCGATTTTCCCCCTGATTATCGCCCTGTCACACGAGGCAACTCTCCGGCGATGTCGCCGCAACCTGACCACGCCCCTCAGTTGCCGGCAACATCGCCGGCGATATCTCCCTGTGTGACGGTACCTTGTGCGGCCCTTGAGGCCTGAAGTTCCCTACCCCTGCTATAAACTAACCTGAATCCAATAGAAAACTTAGAAAAGGAAGCATGAGTGTAAATAGAAATATTGGGGCCACCATAGCAGACGTTCTATTCTCCACTCTAAAGAAAAAAAATGTGGCTGGGTAACATAAGAATTGTCTGAAATGTACAGTTTATTTACATAGAAAACTGGTGATGTGTTCAATACTTATTTTACTCGCTGTACATAATCCAGAAGCAGTGATATTCCAACCTTTCTAGTCACATGACAGTTTATTCCAAAAGCTTCCATAAATGACAGGTACACTGTCAAATATGATCTCAGGTTATTTGCTTCTGTTTGTTTGGATTCCACATTCTATAACACTTATCAATTGAAGGAGTCAAGCTTTCAGTTGTTATTTCTTTACTATTATTTGGTAATTATTGCTTCTTATGCAATTTAATAATGTTACCTTCACTTTCTTCCAGGTAATATCCTCTACAAATTTCATCTTTACTTCTTGTAATAAAAAAAAATCAACAAACCTAGCACTCTATCTACTGGATGAGATGAAGCACCGATGCGTGTCCTTTAGTATTTCATCCGAAAAGGTTTATTGGAAGTGTGAATTGAATGGGATCACAGTAGATTGGATTGCAGACCGGATGCCGCACAATATCATTCAGAGATGGTTTTATAAAGCAGGGATTAAAGATAAAATTGCACCAGGCAGCTCAGATATTGAAATGAACATTGGGAACAATATCTGTTTTCTCTTTTGTTGTGGCACAGGCCTACAGCACATATCTCAAAGTAATGGCCGGTCCTGTGTCTGTAGATATTAGCAGGAAGAAGTTTTATATCAGAATCACTGAATACCAGACGGACTACAGCCATTAGCTCTATCAAGCGGATCAGAAGCATACCAGGTTCTACTGCCTTTATGTACGAGATATAATGCAACAACAGATTTATTGATGTACAATATCAAGATTGAAGCAGTGCAATAAAGGAACAAAACTGCCTTAGAATAGACAGAGATCAGTAAAATTGGTTTTATATATAAAAATCAATCATGTAGGGGTTAGTCCTACTGGCAGAAGAAAAATGCTATTTAATTCTATATAGCCAAGCACTGAAGAAAGTGTTTGCAATATAATAGCACGCTGGGGTAACTAGTCTTATCAGCTGAAAATTGTGGACATAAAAAGCATTTAAGGTTGTGGTTAAAGGTTTCTCTTTAAAGATACATTTATATATGAAAGTAGTTTAAACAAGAATATTTTCTTTTCTTTCTTCAAACGACAATGTCGTCATATGGTCAATGACTTTAGCTCACAATTTTAAGTACCGAAGCCTGAGGGTTACAATACACTGTAGGTGTCACTGTTACACTTAGGCTGGCTTCACACTACGGCTGGGATCCGATCTGTGGCTGTCCGCTTGAAGCACACAGAATGAAGGGCTAATTTGCCCTCCGGTCCAGTGTGCAGCCACACGCAGCTGCCGCGCTTGATAGGTGAGGACCACGACTCGCGGGGAGCAAGGAGCGGTCCTGAACTGTCAGGAGGGGCCGGTGCTGAGCTTCAGCACCATGGAGCTGTCCCCTCTGACAGATCAGGAACGCGGCTTGCTTCTTGCGAGCCGCGGTCCTGACCTAACAGCGGCGGCAGCTGCGTGCGGCTGCACACCGGACTGGAGGGCAAATTAGCCCTCCAGTTCTGTGTGCTGATCCAGTCCACGGCTGTCTGCCTCAAGTGGACAGCCACGGATCAGATCCCAGCCGTAGTGTGAAGGCAGCTGTAATGCCGGTGGTCTGGTGTCTTGGTTCCCTCGGCGTTACTGCGCTTTCACCCAATGCTCCTTCCCCCCTGACCAGCTGGGAGACTGTAGTATGTTACCTGGATAGGATTCTGCTCAGTTCCCAGCTCCGCTGCGTAGCCGCACATGTGTTGTAGTGTCAGTGCTCCGCTGTTTACCTTCCATGTGTGGACCCTGGCTCCCGCTGTGGAAGCTATCCGCGGGTTGTGAGGTCCTCTGCAGCTGGTGCATGACTGTCCACGTATGTCTAGGCTTGCAGCCGCTGCCAGGTGCTCTGGGCATCGGTTCCTGTGCTGGCTATGATGTATGGGTTCTGACTGTGCCTAGGGTGCGCGCCGCCACACCTTCCCCAGTTTTGTAAGATGGTGGGTGTGCGCTTGAATTGCTGTCCCCAGCCTATAGCTTAGGGTCAGCTCCTATTTAAAGTTCCTCTTTCCTGTTGGGCGTCGCCAGAGCCTCTTATTAGGTTGCTTAACCTAGCCCTGTGTGTTTGGTCCAACATGCTGCTCCTGGTCTGCCTTGCCCACATGCTCAGCTGCCACAGAACCCGGTCGCTGTTCTACCCTAGTCTGGGCAGGCCCGGGTCTCCCCTGTGGTCCAGTGGGTCCACTTACCTATTACCACCTGGGTCGCGAGCGCGACCGTGACAGCAGCCTTATTGGTTGTGGTTCGTTGCTGTCAGAACACTTGAAGATCCAGTTAAGGTTTAATTCACAACAGGTAAATGTTGACTTTATACCTGCCTTAAAATGGTGTTACCTTCGTACTGCTCTCACTCACTTAGGCAATGGTCACACATACATAATTTCTCCAAAAAAGTCCAATTATGCTAATCAGAATCTGATCAGTGTTTGATCTAAGGCTGGATTCACATCATGATTTTTGCACATCTGTGGTGATCCTTGAATTTCAAGGATCACACGGACAGGCATGGATCTGTGCCACCAGATGCCACTGATGCCCACGGATCCATGTTTTCCATGGATCTGTCATCAGTTAGCAGAGATAGGGCTGTAACTTGCTTCTGAGTATGTGCAGTACAGCAAATCAGATCTGTTTTACGGATCCGATTTTTTGACGGATCCGAGATACATAGATTCCCATGTTATGTAACACGGAATGCAACGGATCCGTTATGGATCCGTGGTGTCCGATTTGAGTCACGGAGACCAAAATCGTAGCAGTCTACGATTTTGGCTCCGTGACTAAATTCGACAGCAACGGATGGTGCTAAAATCGGATGCCAATAGGGACACATCCGATCAGATCCATTGCCCATAGGGATACATGGGAGACAAAATTGGATCCATGTGTATCCCTCTTGACAAGGATACACTCGGATGCAGCAAAATCGTGATGTGAAGGTGTGGCACCCCAAGGGTTAATATGCCACAGAAACAACACAGGTTTAATCCCCACACAACACTACACTAGAAAGTGGGAGGAGCTTAGCTGGCACATGCACTAGTGGGAGGAGCTAAGTTGTTACCTCAGAGCAGAAGTGACAGTTAGTTCAGTTCAGAGGAGAGTTGGAGTCAGAGTTGAGTCTGGAGCAGGAGCAGAGCCAAGTGTCAGTGGAGGTCCTGAGAGGTCTGAGGAAAGGAGACAGAGTAACAGAGGAACATACCCGGGATAAAGAGTTACCCCAAAAGCTTGATCCCGGGGAGGCGCTCAAGACGGATACCGGATCCGAGGCTGTGCCTGAGACAGACAGGACAGTAAACACCGGCATAGTGAAGGTCCACCATCTTCACCACACCATAGCAAAGCAACACGAAGGAGTCAGTGACACAGAGGACTCAAGTTGCCCAGCATATTGGTACCCGTGAGCAGAGATAGGGCCAGTAGTATAGCTACAAGCAGCAGCAGGGCCATACACAGCGTTTAAGTAGGAAGCCAAGGACCCGGTCAGAGTGAGAGCAACCTGGTACAGACTCCGTGGACAATACTGTGTTATACCATCTGCCAGTAAAGACTTGAAGAACAACAGAAACCGTGAGTGTGTGTGTCATCCTTATGCTGAAGCCCCACTTGCCCTCATAGACTGCCATTGCCTTTACTCTTATCATCTCTACTGCTACCCCTACTCTCCTGCAGCATCAATAACATCCTCACAGACTTTAACTACCTCTACCACTGCCCCGGGGAACCCAGTTCTGCCCACAGGAACTATTCCATCCAAGCTGCTAACCCATCATCCCCGGAGGTTCTGCAGCAGCGGCGGCCCCATTACTGGCCGCATATAGTGGGTGGCTTCACGAGTGACAAATCCCCTGTAAATAACCCCCCATTTTATTGTGCGGGCCTGGGACACGGTCCGGACCAGGACCGCCGTGACATCCCCCAGCAGCACGCCGGTCCAGCACCGAGTGCCCCGTCCCAGCGGGCTCCACAACCTGGCGTCACGAACAGGATCTACCGTGCCCGGTACCGGGCATTGTGTGCCGTGATTAGTGACTGTTTTGGATCTGCCGCCATTGCTGGGTGCGCGCAAGCTGAATTGTAACTGCGCCACAGAGATTGAAAATTTCAAAATCCGCCATTGCAGAGCACGCGACGCACGGGAAGAAAAAAAAAAACCGCTCACCGCTCTGACGTCATCCGGAAGGGAAGAGAATCCTGGTGCGCAGCGGAACCTTTGTAAGACATCCGGACGGAAGCGGAAGACGGAGGGCGGACCTTAACTAAGGGGGCCCAAGATGTCGCAGCCCAATGCACAAGGCGGAGACGGAGCAGCCGGTGGAGCTGCAGCGCCGGACCCAGCGATAGTACCCGGCGGTGCAGCGGCGCAAGGAACAGCACCAATAATGCCGTTCCTGATGCCGTATACTCCAGGGCAATGTGGCTGCCCCAATACTCCGGTGAGCCTAATACATTAACTGACTTTATGCAAAAGATAAAAGAGTATTATGTGATGTACCCCCTCACTGAAGCCCAGCGTGTAGGAATGATAATGGGACAGTTAACGGGCAATGCACGGCGTGAGGTTGCGTCCTGGCTGGACACAGATAAGGACACTGTAGAGCATCTAGCAGCTAGACTAAAAGCAACGTTTGAATCTGCTGCTGATACCCGGGCTAAGATGAGGTTCTTTGCATGCCACCAGAAATCTAAACAGAGTGCCAGAGACTTTGCCTTGAACCTGCAGGAAGCACTCAGAGCCCTTAAGCTGGCAGAACCTGCTTTAGCCCCGGGAGCTGATAAAATGCTATTTGACCAATTCATAGAGGGCCACCATTCCCCTTCCCATCGAGGACAGTTAAGCATGATACTGCTGCAGAACCCTGACATGACATTTACTGAGCTGAAAGATAGAGCTATCCGTTTGCAGCAGCTGGAAGAGCCACGGGAGCTACCCACTGTCCTGGACATTGCAGCAGCACCTCAGCAGTCGGCAGCGCCAGCGACATCTGCTATGTCAGCGACTGCTGCTGAGGCCGGGGAATATATCTCAAATGCAGCAATCAATCAAAAGCTAGATGCCCTGACAGACACCGTGATCTCCATGGCCAAGGTCATCAAGGAACTGCAAGAGTCAAGATCTGCACCCAAGATTGAGTCGGCGACCAGCAGAGAGGATGTCCAGTGGACGAGGCCCAGAAGATACCCAGCAGCAAGAGGACGACCCAGCGATCGCTATCAACCAGATGGACAGCCCATTTGCCGTCGTTGCCAGGAACCAGGCCATCTTGCTCGTGAGTGTCCTTTAAACGACAATTCCCTGGGCAGGCGGGCCGCTCCCCAGGAATGAACACTCGAGGCCCCTCAGCCTGGTATGACAGATTCGTGGGAGGAAAACCGGTGATCCCTATTGTGTTGAACGGCATCCCCTTTAGTGCCTTGCTGGATACTGGATCCCAAATAACATCTATCCCGCATGTTCTATATAAAAGGTACTGCGCTGATTCAGACATTACTAATGTGCCAGATGGCTTTAACTTTGAAGTATGGGCTGGTAATGGACTGGTAATACCAAAGGTTGGATTTAGAGAGATGAATATTCAGGTTGGGAAGGTAGAATTGCAGAACCAGGGTATTATAATCGTAGATGTTAACAGGCGAGACCGTGAACCCGTGATGCTGATAGGAATGAATGTCATTGAGAAATGTTTTTCCGAAGTGTTAAGTGTTTTGCAGCAAATCGCCGAGACTGCCGGAACAGGACAACAGAGGCTTTTGCACAAAGAGATCAAAGCCCTGATGTTGAAGCAGCAGGTAGAAATCTCCGGAGGTGAGATCGGCAGTGTACGAGTAAGTGATCCAATACCCATTGTAATTCCTCCCAAAACTGAAATGTTGGTCTGGTGTAAAGCCGCAATAGGCATTAAAGGGCAAGACTATCAGGCCCTGGTAGAACCCGTGAACTCAGACAGTAAACCGACCATACTCACTGCTAGAGGAGTAGTTGACGTACACAGGGGAAGAGTGCCATTACGCCTGTTGAACTGCGGAGAAGATGAGGTCACATTACCTAAGTATGCTACCATGGCTAAGTTGTACACGGTTGATAATAATAACATCACAGCCGCCGAGCCCTTGAACCCGTCATGTCAGGCGGATGACAATGGCTCAGAGGAGAAGCTGGAGGATTGGTGCCAAAAGTTGCATGTAGGTACCAGTTCTACACCTCCCCGTCACAAGCATGGAGTATACCGGGTAGTGAAAGAATACGAACAAATATTCAGTAAACACCCGTTAGACTTTGGGCAGATTAAAGGGGTAGAGCACACTATACCCACAGGTAACCATCAGCCTATAAAAGAGAGGTATAGACCTTTACCACCAGCTCACTACCAAACCACCAAAGACATGCTCAGAGAGATGAAATCTGCAGGGGTAATAAGAGACAGTTGTAGCCCCTGGGCAGCACCACTAGTGTTAGTTAAAAAGAAGGATGGGACCATGAGAATGTGCGTAGATTACCGGCAGATTACTTTTCTACCCTTGATCTGACTAGTGGGTACTGGCAGGTTCCTGTGGCCGAGGCTGACAAAGAGAAGACAGCGTTTACTACGCCGATGGGCCTCTGTGAGTTTAATTGTATGCCGTTCGGACTCTGCAACGCACCCGGGACCTTCCAACGTCTGATGGAGAGTTGCCTCGGGCACAAGAACTTTGAAACTGTCCTCCTGTACCTAGATGACCTGGGACCTGGGTATACCTGGGACATGTCGTGAGTTCAGAGGGAGTAGCACCGGATCCTGATAAAGTTACAGTGATAAGGGATTCGCCAAGACCTACGAACGTAAAAGAAGTGAGGCAATTCCTGGGCCTGGTAGGCTATTATAGAAGATTTATTCGAGGATTCACGAAGCTAGCGGCTCCCCTGCAAGACATTCTGGTAGGACGACCAAAGAAGACTTCAAACTGTAATTTCCTGACACGGTGGGATGAGGAAAGAGAAGATTCTTTCAATAAGCTAAAAAGTGCACTGACGGGAGAAGAGATCCTGGCATACCCTGATTACCATCAACCATTCATTCTTTATACGGATGCCAGCAACGTGGGACTGGGAGCAGTATTGTCGCAGAAGCAAGGAGGCAAAGAAAGAGTTATTGCCTTTGCAAGCAGGAAGCTCCGGCCTACAGAACGAAACCCCGAGAACTACAGCTCCTTCAAGTTAGAGCTACTGGCAGTAGTTTGGGCTCTAACAGAACGCTTTAAACATTACTTGGCAGGTGCAGAATTCACCATCTACACGGATAACAACCCGTTGACTCACCTGGACACAGCAAAATTAGGATCTCTGGAGCAGCGATGGATAGCCCGGCTATCTAATTATAACTTTGTCATCAAATACAGAGCAGGCCGCAAGAACGGGAATGCAGATGCCTTATCCCGGATGCCACACCTGAAAGACGTGGAAGAGGAACCGGAAGAGTTGGAAGAGATTGAACTACCGGCCTTTCATCGTTCAAGGGTAGAAGATTACCAACCCGTCATCTACCAAAGAGAACAGGAAGTAAACTTTAACCCGTTAAGACACTATGAATGGGCTGAAACCCAAGATACTGATCCAGCTGTGAAGCTAGTGAAAGAACTGCTTACGTGACAAGGTGCATACCCGGATCAGAATGCCCCAGCTGAGACCATACAGCTCTGGAAAGAGAGAGGCAAGTTGTTTCTGAACCAAGGGAAGCTCTGTAGA
This sequence comes from Allobates femoralis, assembly GCA_033576535.1. Classification (NCBI taxonomy): domain Eukaryota; kingdom Metazoa; phylum Chordata; class Amphibia; order Anura; family Aromobatidae; genus Allobates; species Allobates femoralis. The sequence goes on along the minus strand of JARQOC010002765.1, from coordinate 3,467 downwards.
CGATTTACCAATCCCAAGACGCATGAACTGGTCTGGCAGATAATCGTGCCCAAGCGAGACACCCAAATGGTCTTAGAAGCTTATCATGACAACGCAGGTCATTTCGGATGGAAGAAGTTAGAAGCAATCCTAAGAGACAGATTCTATTGGATTGGCATGAGAAAATCCATTGAAATATGGTGCAGAAGATGTGCCGCATGCAACCTCAGAAGGAAAGATCTACAGAAAGCTCCGCTTCAACCAATAGTAACCAAGCAGCCACTCGAGCTAGTCGCATTAGAATACTTCAAGTTGTCACCAAGCCGGTCAGGCTATGTCTATGCCTTAACCATCGTGGACCATTACTCACGCTTCTTAGTGGTGGTACCAGTCAAAGATCTGACAGCGAAGACGGCAGCAAAAGCATTCCATACGCATTTCTGTAGACCACATGGTTACCCAGAACAAGTCCTTGCAGACCAAGGTCCAGCTTTTGAATCAGAACTATTCAAGGAATTCTGCGATATGTACGGTTGTAATAAGATTCGCACAACAACATATCATCCCCAAACAAATGGTCTATGCGAGAAAATGAATCATATCGTAATTGAACTGTTAAAGACCTTACCAGAATCAGAAAGAAACCAGTGGCCAGATAAATTACTTGATTTGGTAGACTTATACAACCAGGTCCCTGTGAGTTCTACAAACTGCACTCCAGCTTACCTTATGCGTGCAAGACCCGGTAAGCTACCAATTGATCTAGAAATGGGAATTGAAAAACCAGATACAGAGATAGAAGAAGAAACAGATTGGGATACTAAACGTCAGAAGCAGTATCAACAAGTGCAAGAATGTGTAGAGAGAAACCTACAACAAGCAAGAGCAAGACAAGAGAAGACTTTTAACAAACATGCTCACGCAACGCCATTACAAGAAGGTGATCAAGTTCTCAAGAGAAAGAGACGCACTGACAAACTGGATAATCAGTGGGAAACCGTCCCATACACAGTCTTACCATCTAATTTAGACAATGTTAAAACCTGTTTGATAAGCAAAGATGAAGGAAAAACGTCACAAGTCGTATCTCGTGATCAGCTAAAATTGTGTCCTGAAACACTGAAGACACCTGAAGTAACAGAACCCGTACAGGTTCAACCTATAAAAGAAAAAGAAGAAGTATTCCACACGGTACTAGGAGATTTTCCTAAAACATGGCCAAATTACCATGGAGCAGTTGTCGTACCAATGATTGCATTCCCTTCAATGGTGGAACCAACACTAGAACCCGTGTTACTTGAAGAAGTCCCAAGACCTGAAGAACTGGAAGCAGAACCATTAGAGGAAGAACACATTCCTGGTTCCAGTGAGCTTGCCAGTCCTACAGTCAGATCTTCATCTAATATAGTACCAAACACTACAAATAGGTAAATGCCTACCAACACCAATAGGCTACATGCAAGTAGTACACCCGTTTTACGCAGATCCGAGCGTAGTACCAGAGGGCAGTTACCAGCTAGGTAAAGGGATTAAAAGGTCAAATTAACTGTAAGATGTAAATATGTTTGTGTTAATATAAATTGAACCCGGTAAACAAATGTACATAGTTAATGCAACGTTAAAAAAAAAGCCCAGTACCTACAGAGACTATCCTGTATGAACTTCTTGCATATTCTTCAAACTTTTCCCTTTTATTTTATTTTTATGGACCATACTACCACGGACTGGTTGTGGTATAAACATTCTTGTATATATTCATCAGCCCGGAGGCAAAAGACTAAACCCCCGGAAAGACTGCTTTTTGAATTTTTGGACTGTTTTTGAACTTTAGTGATTTTTGTGATTTTACTTTTAAGTCTTTGTAAATATTAATTGTATTAATTGTTTGTTCTTTATTGTTCCACAGTCCCGGAGTACTGTCTTTAACTAAGGGGGAATGTGGCACCCCAAGGGTTAATATGCCACAGAAACAACACAGGTTTAATCCCCACACAACACTACACTAGAAATTGGGAGGAGCTTAGCTGGCACCTGCACTAGTGGGAGGAGCTAAGTTGTTTACCTCAGAGCAGAAGTGACAGTTAGTTCAGTTCAGAGGAGAGTTGGAGTCAGAGTTGAGTCTGGAGCAGGAGCAGAGCCAAGTGTCAGTGGAGGTCCTGAGAGGTCTGAGGAAAGGAGACAGAGTAACAGAGGAACATACCCGGGATAAAGAGTTACCCCAAAAGCTTGATCCCGGGGAGGCGCTGAAGACGGATACCGGATCCGAGGCTGTGCCTGAGACAGACAGGACAGTAAACACCGGCATAGTGAAGGTCCACCATCTTCACCACACCATAGCAAAGCAACACGAAGGAGTCAGTGACACAGAGGACTCAAGTTGCCCAGCATATTGGTACCCGTGAGCAGAGATAGGGCCAGCAGTATAGCTACAAGCAGCAGCAGGGCCACACACAGCATTTAAGTAGGAAGCCAAGGACCCGGTCAGGGTGAGAGCAACCTGGTACAGATTCCGTGGACAATACTGTGTTATACCATCTGCCAGTAAAGACTTGAAGAACAACAGAAACCATGAGTGTGTGTGTCATCCTTATGCTGAAGCCCCACTTGCCCTCATAGACTGCCATTGCCTCTACTCTTATCATCTCTACTGCTACCCCTACTCTCCTGCAGCATCAATAACATCCTCACAGACTTTAACTACCTCTACCACTGCCCCGGGGAACCCAGTTCTGCCCACAGGAACTATTCCATCCAAGCTGCTAACCCATCATCCCCGGAGGTTCTGCAGCAGCGGTGGCCCCATTACTGGCCGCATATAGTGGGTGGCGTCACGAGTGACAAATCCCCTGTAAATAACCCCCCATTTTATTGTGCGGGCTCGGGACACGGTCCGGACCAGGACCGCCGTGACATCCCCCAGCAGCACCCCGGTCCGGCACCGAGTGCCCCTTCCCAGCGAGCTCTACAAAGGCAGCCTAAGTTTTAGGTTGGGGTCACACTTGGGCTTGGACCCACGTTTCCAGGCAGCGCTAAAATCTTAGCAATTTCTGCCATTGCGGACGCTGTTAACGGCAAGTAGTGCTTGGCAATGGGGCCCCATAGAAACCCATAGTTTACCTTTGTTGAAGCTGCACACAGACTCCAGGATGGGCACTTTTCAACAGTGCACAGGAAAATGCTGTAGGCATCGTTTAATGTGTTCTCAACTAAAGCACCCGTTACCAGGCAGCGCTTGTCGTTAATGCTGTCCGCTACGGCAGAAATTTCTAAGATTTTAGCGCTGCCTGGAAACGTGGGTCTCAGCCCAAGTGTGACCTCAGCCTTATCAGAGCTTGATCAGAGTGGGAGCTGTTTTTCTTAGATTTGGTGAAGAAAAATACATTTCTCCATCTTCTCCATTCTGTCAGTCTGTGAAAATAACACAGCACTCAGATGTTAATTTGAATTCTACTTAAATGTATAAAAAATTCAGCATTTTTGACAATACT
>JARQOC010002764.1:0-22065 GCA_033576535.1 Allobates femoralis | reverse complement strand
AGCTGCCACTTCACACTACGCTGCCCTGGAGGTCCAGCCCTACCTGTAGGGGACTTTACCAACTAAGCTGCATTACCATCCACTTCTGGCGGACTGTGGCGGCGCTGGTGACCCATTACCAGAAACTACAGGTCGCGTAATGTGAACTATATATAAATCCCCTGTACGTATATCCCCTTTTTGAAGTGTCACCCAGGACACGGGATCAGTCGCGGCCACCACTCCCCGTGACACAGCAGACGCAACCCCTGAAGCCTGATACCCGAGTACCCCAAAGCCTGGGGCTTGACACTAGCTCTCCTGTGCTGTAGCTGTGTCACCTGTATTACGGAGTTGTTCTATAAGATAACCATGTTAGTGAGTCCTCCGCTAATTCTCTGTTCTGCATAGTTTATGGACAGCAGCCCAAAATCCCTTCTATTTGGCTATAATCTTAGGAAACCCTGCTGCCAATGCTTTTGTAAAGGATTTCACCAAGATCTGGGCGGAGCCTTCCTCTGTTCAGATGAAAAGGCATGCAGATAAAAAATGCCTGGACCTTCCATTATTCTATCCTGGAGACAGGGGCGGACCCAGACTGTAGTGGGCCCCGGTACAAGAAATTTTTCGGGCCCCCCGGGACTCAATGTCACAATAAAGCTGCGGGTGTGCGGCGCAGCTCAAACCCGACAGCACCCCATGGGAGAGTGTATGTCAGAGTGATGCTGCGGGCAGTCGGCGGCCGCGGCGGAGCTGTAATATCCCAGCACCCGCCCCACAACCCATACCCCACCCCCCCGGACCTCAATGACATAATAATGCTGCGGGCGGTGGCGCTGTAATCTATCAGCACCAGAGCGGCCACTAGGAATTTCGGGGCCCCTTACTGCCAAAACTTTGGGGCCCCCAAGAGACTCTGCCTCCACCCATGCTCCACCTCCACCCATGCTCCGCTTCCACCCAAACATACAATATACTTATTGTGAAAAATTGGAAGAGCACCAAAAATTACCTCAATTTATGTGCAAAGCTTTCCCAACCAGCAATCCAGATGGTTTCTTACAATAGAGTAAAAAAAGGAAAAACAGCCCAAAAAAATAGAAAAAAGTAGACTTTATTGCCCAATGCATGGCCACTCCATTGGGCAATAAAGTCCACTTTTTTCTATATTTTTGTGCAGTTTTTCTTTTTTTACAATCTCTCTCTATTATACATTACACACACACTTGAGACTCCTGTGGGCTGAATATACAATAGCTGTATACACAATAGAGAATACACAATAGAGATGGCTGCTAGCTGTATACACAATAGATATGGCTGCAGGCCGTATAGACAATGGAGATGGCTGCTGACCATATAGACAATGGAGATGGCTGCAGGGTATACACACAACAGAGAATACACAATAGAGACGGCTGCAGGACAAATGCACAATGGAGACTGCTGGGAGACATATGCACATTAAATGCTGCTGGGGGTTGTATGCACATTAGTGACTGCTGCGGGATGTATTCACAGCCCGAAGGCTGTCAGCAGACTCACTTACTCTCACCGTTTGACTCTGTCTAACTAAGTGACTCCTGTTGCCACCCCTCCCTACTCCTCACTACAACTAAGCCCTCCTCCAAGGAGTGTACACACACACACATGCACACCCAGCCAGGCACGCACACACATGCACACTCAGCCAGGCACGCACACACATGCACACTCAGCCAGGTACGCACACACATGCACACTCAGCCAGGCACGCACACACATGCATACTCAGCCAGGCACGCACACACATGCAGACTCAGCCAGGAACACACACACATGCACCCCCAGCCAGGCACACACACACATGCATACTCAGCCAGGCACGCACACACATGCACACTCAGCCAGGAACACACACACATGCACCCCCAGCCAGGCACACACACACATGCACCCCCAGGCAGGCACACACACATGCACACTCAGCCAGGCGCACACACAAATGCACACTCAGCCAGGCACACACACATGCACACCTAGCCAGGCACAAACACACATGCACACCCAGGCAGGCACACACACACATGCACACCCAGCCAGGCACACACACATGCACACTCAGCCAGGGACATATGGTCTAGATATGCATGGAGGACTTACAGGAAGGGACTCAGACTTGTCCCCCCCTATTTACCCTGCTTCTCCCATCCTGTTCCCCCTCCCCCCCATTTACCCTGCTTCTCCCGTCTTGTGGCCCCCAATTTTCCCTGCTTCTCCCCTCTTCTGCCCCCTCATTCTCCGTTTCGCCCCTCTTGTGGCCCCCATTCACCTGCTTCTCCCCTTGTGCCCCCCATTCACCCTGCTTCTCCCCTCTTGTGCCCCCATTCTCCCTGTTTCTCCTCTCTTGTGGCCCCCATTCACCCTGCTTCTCCCCTCTTGTGCCCCATTCTCCCTTTCTCACCTCTTGTCCCCCCCCATTCTGCCTGCTTCTCCCCTCTTGTACCCCCCATTCTCCGTTTCTCCCCTCTTGTGGCCACCATTCACCTGCTTCTCCCCTTGTGCCCCCCATTCACCCTGCTTCTCCCCTCTTGTGCTTCCCACTCTCCCTGTTTCTCCTCTCTAGTGGCCCCCCATTCACCCTGCTTCTCCCCTCTTGTGCCCCCATTCTCCCTTTCTCACCTTTTGTGCCCCCCTATTCTGCCTGCATTTCCCCTCTTTTGGCCCCCCATTCTCCGTTTCTCCCCTCTTGTAGCCCCCATTCACCTGCTTCTCCCCTTGTGCCCCCCATTCACCCTGCTTCTCCCCTCTTGTGCCCCCATTCTCCCTTTCTCACCTCTTGTGCCCCCCCATTCTGCCTGCTTCTCCCCTCTTGTGTCCCCCCATTCTCCGTTTCTCCCCTCTTGTGGCCCCCATTCACCTGCTTCTCCCCTAGTGCCCCCCATTCACCCTGCTTCTCCCCTCTTGTGCCCCCCGACTCCCTGTTTCTCCTCTCTTGTGGCCCCCCATTCACCCTGCTTCTCCCCTTGTGCCCCCCCATTCACCCTGCTTCTCCCCTCTTGTGCCCCCATTCTCCCTTTATCACCTCTTGTGCCCCCATTCACCCTGCTTCTCCCCTTGTGCCCCCCCATCACCCTGCTTCTCCCTCTTGTGCCCCCATTCTCCCTTTCTCACCTCTTGTGCCCCCCCATTCTGCCTGCTTCTCCCTCTTGTGTCCCCCCATTCTCCCTGTTTATCCCCTCTTGTGCCCCCCTATTCTGCCTTCTTCTCCCCTCTTGTGCCCCCCATTCACCCTGCTTCGTCCCTCTTGTGGCCCCTGTTACCCCCACCCCTGCTCTCTTTGGCTCATTGGCGCTTATCTTGTCTTGCTCCTGCTCCCAGAGGGTCCTTAGGCAGCCGGCACCTCCGCAGCATCAGCGAGGAGCTCAGCTGCTCTATCCAAGCTGAGCTCACACACTGATCCCGGAAGTGCCAGCACTTAGGGGAATCAATGGAGGCAGTGTCCCAGCAGTATTCAATAAACCCTGGGACACTGCCGCTGCTCCGACACCCCCTGCATCTGAGGAGAGAGCTCAGGGGGTGGGGCCTGGTGGCGGCGGTGATTCCTCACAGGAGAGGGGGAAAATGTCCCGCCCCCCAACCTCCCCCCCGGGACTCACTCACATTGAATCCTGGAGATTCTCCTCCTGCGGCCACTACCACCCACCTGTCAGGGAGCGGAACGGACCCGCCGATGGAGCCTTCAGGGGCCCCTTAACTGGCCGGGGCCCTGGTGCAGCTGCACCAGCTGCACCACGGTAGTTCCGCCCCTGCCTGGAGACAAGGTATGGCTCTCCACCAGATATGTATGCCTCAAGATGCCTTCAAGTTGCATCCTCGCTTCATTGGTCACTTCTGGGCTCATATCCCCAAATCCTTCAATGTGTTTCTCCTCAATCCTATCATCCTGAACCACTACTTCAGTACATATGGTACCCTGCCTTCACTGGTCAGTGCAGAAGACATCTTTGAGGTAAACAATATTCTTCCTATGAAAAAAGAGAGATAGGACCCTCTATTTAGATGACTGGAAGGGTTTTGGTCCTGAGGAGAGGTCAAGGGAACCTAAGGAGAACATTATTGCCCCTCCTTTCATGAAGATATTTCTTTCAGGCCTGGAAATTAGGGGGCATAAATGGAGTACTGTAATGTCAACTGCAGCATTTGTGTCCCCACAGCAGAGACTCTGGCTAACTCACCCTTCTGGCTGTCCTGCAGCATATGCCTGGGTTCCTTCTCATGCTTCCGATTCCTGTCATATGTGCATGCTTCACAGGATTTCTGAGAGCGAGCTTTAGTCGTGGATGCAACATGGCCCTCTTAAAGGGTCAGTGTGCCCCACCCGGAACTGCTTCTCAGCCTACAACTAAGAAACACAGAGTATTTAGGCATCTTCCCCTTTTGGGATGTGCCTGAATAACGTCATCTATTGCCTAGAGACACACTGCTAGTGTTCTGGTCCTCATTCCCGTGTATTGTGCCCTGTTGTCCATGTTGCTAACCTGTACATATGTCTTAGTGTCTGCTAATACCCCCCTGCAACAGCCTGGACCAATCATGCTGCCATACCTTCCGCACCAGTCTGAACTAATTGTGCCTCTACACCAGTGTGAAACTGATGTATCCTCAGCACCAGCCAGCACCAGCCATGATGCTGTACTTACTGCACGTTACATACCTGCAGCAGTAGCCATATAGTCTGTATAAAATTGGACCAGAGACTGTACCTGCCTGTATCAGGGCCCATGCCTGTATCTCCAACCCCTGGGGCCAGCTGTTTACGTTCCAAGATTTCATAGAATAGCACCTTGCGGCTACCTTCTAGCACAAGCATTCCTCACAATCAGAGCTCAAGGCAGGATAGTCACTTTGTTATGCCCTTCCATGCCGAGATTGGTGCCGCAGCCCAGTGGGTCTACTCCCCCATGTTTGCAACTGCTAGCTTGACACAAACAACAAATTTTCACATGTGTATTTCAAAGATAGATCAAGTACCCTCTATAATTTATGTTTGCAAGAAAAAGCCGGGTACATCTGTTTTTGAGCCAAGTCCTTGGTTAAGCTCACCAATGTAAGGCTGGCTTCACACCACGGTGTGATCCGGTCCGGGGCTGTCCGGTGTAAACCAGGCAGCCCTGGACCGGTTTTTAGCCCCATTGTAGCCTATGGGGCCGGATGGAGCCGGATGGCAGCTCTCTGCCATCCGGTTTCATCTCTCCGGTGGAATCCGGGAGAATTCGGATTATTCTCTCCGGACACAAAAATGGTACTTGCATCATTTTTGTGTCCGGGGAGAAAAATCTTTCCAATTTGCTGGATCCCGGATTCTCCCGAGAGGATCCAGTAACCGGATATTGGCGGCTGCACCCCGCTGTTGTTTCAGGACCGTAGCTAGCTCCATGCTAACCACGGTCTTGAAAAATCAGCAGCTGCAGCTACAATTACAGCCATCTCGCTGCACACAGGACCGGAGGACATTTGGCCCTCTGGTTCTGTGTGCTGATCCGGTCCGGGGCTGTCAGGGTCATCCCGGACAGCCCCGGACCGGATCACACTGTGGTGTGAAGCCAGCCTAAATCTACAGTTCTATGAAGAACTCAGCTCACTAAAGGCATCCTAGTTGTATCCTTGTTCTGTTTGTTTTTCACTGAGTGCTAAGAGAAAATGTCATGTAATTTTTTGCATATGAGAAAACTATTATTATTATTATTATTATTATTATGAAAACTAATACTCTGATTAAACAAAGATGAAAATCTGATTCAGTCCACTGATGGAAATTGATTTTTTCACATTTGAGAAAAAAACACATTTGAATAATAACTAACTCAACAACTCAGGCTTTATCCCAAGGAAACTTATTTAAACATTCTGCTTGGAATTACACAGTAATCTTGCCTTGTATTTTCAACTGGTCTTTTCCCACTAAAAGTGTGGTCATGCTCATCAATCTGGTGTCAAGAGAGCTACATGAGTTTGTGCGGCATGATGAATATTTTAATGTCCATCATTTTCTTGGCTAAAGATCAACTATGAAGCGAGAGTAACAAAAAATAGCTTGAGGGAATCTGCACATAAACATTTGCCACTCATGCACATCTTTTTCTTGGATGGAGATATGACAGGATTGTGTTTAAAAAATAATGACAGTTTTGAGCAATGTGTATTCCTATCAATCCTATTTTATTGTACGCTGCCTTAGCTCAATATTTACAGTAGTTGGAATTGACGTTCACCTTTCTAACCGATGCTGGCAATTATTTAGTGGTAACACCTTCATCATGGAAATGCTCATTGAAATAGTCATGATGCTTTGTTTTTAGCACACTAAAGCAGATATTGTCATAAAAGTCATGATCGAAATATTAAATGTGAAGATTAAATGGTAAGTAAGGATGAGCGGATGTTTAGAAATTAGTATTTTTCTGAATTCTCTGAATTGAAAATTTATTTCAACACTGGAAAGCTTGTAATTGTTTGGAAAATTCACATGGTGGGTTGGAGCGCAAGCAGAACCCCGCTGACCATAGGGGCACTCTAAAGTTTGTTCTGTTGGTCTTAATTTTAATATTAGAACAAGAAATGTGTCTTGTTTTATTGGATACTACTGTGCAGAGATAGCTATATTCTCTCATAGCAACATTTCTTTTACAGCACATGATGACATATGAAAACTCTGTGTGCTCGACTTTACAGTATGTTTTAAGTCTGGGGGGATAATTAAAAAATTACATTAAAACTTTTAAAAAAAAACAGTGATACAGTTGTAATAGCAGCTTTTCCAAATGTCATATCTTTGGGTTCAATCCTGAAATCCTTTGTTTTGTTATCCTCTTTCTCCGCTGTTTAGCCATAGCCTAGTTCAGTTTTTGTCGAGTGCTGATCATCTTTTGTCTGTTTTCTATTCGTTCTCTATCAACAGATGTTTTAATTCTTTCATTTAGTCTGACCTATCACTTTATGGGTGCAGTCATTTAAACCTCCCCATGGCTTGTTTTTCCTGCTGGTAATATTCTCAAGTGGACCTTGCTTTGAGTTCCAGCTTACTGTCACATGTTATTGCCTGGCAGTTTTTGACTCACTAAGGCCCCTTTCACATCAGCGTTTTACGCTGATCGCGGCAGTTGTGGTGAAAAAAACGCAACTGCCATGATTACCGTATAACGTCCGCGATCACCGCACACTTGCGGCAAGCCCCATGCAATGTCTATGCGGCTTGCGGTAGGTGCGACAAGTGCAGTTTCAGCACTTGCAACAGGTGCGGCCGCAAAAAAAACCGCACTTGCCGCACCTGCTGCACACTTACCGCAAGCCCCATAGACATTGTATAGGGCTTGCCGCAAGTGTGCCGCGATCGTGGCCGTTATGTAATAATCGCGACAGTTGCGGCTTTTTCACCGCAACTGCCGCGATCAGCGAAAAACGCTGATGTGAAAGGACCCTAAGTTTATCTTTAGGCCACGTGCACATGCTGAGTATTTGATGAGTTTTTTACCTCAGGATTTGTAGACAAAACCAGGAGTGGAACAATCAGAGGAAAAGTCTAATAGAAACACCTGCACCACTTCTGTATTTAATTATCCACTCCTGGTTTTGGCTACAAATGCTGAGGTAAAAAACTCATCAAATTCTCAACGTGTGCACGTGGCCTTAATGTCTAAACAGCATCTTTCCCCAACTCCTAAGGAGGTACATGATACACTTGACAGATGATTAAGGAGCCCAGTCCGAGTTGTGATCTCCTATTCTTCAAGATAGGGCTTTCAAAGTCTGCACAGCGACTCCGCAACTGGGAATTTTACTCTGTTAAAGGAATCGGTGGGTCTTGTATAGTTGTTCAGAAATTGACCTTATTTCCATTTGTGCATTACACAGTGCATAACACCAGATATGTAATCTAAAACGTAAACAGTTCTTAATTCTCATTCATAATTGAGCTTTTTGCCTTCTAATGTAGCAATGCTGTTGAATATTGTACTTTTACAACTGTACAATGCAGCATACTTAGCTCCTGCAGTGCAATGTCACCCTTGGCTTTCCAAGTCACTATTATCCCTTATGGGACATTGTAGTTATGTATATATAATATTAGAGGTTTATTACTCTCAATAAAATTCATCCAGTGGATGCTGTTCCACATAAGTCAAACACCCTCACATTCTGTGTGACAAAGCAACCTGGAGTTTTAAGATAAGCTGATTTAATAATCAACATCTCTATACATAATCATCAGTTTTGCGCTTCCGGCCACTGTGCTGCTAGGAGCAAGGGCGCGGGCGCTAAACTGATGATTATGCCTACCCCGGAAGCGCCGCCATATTGCTACACCCATGATGCGGCCTAGCGGCGGCTCCCTCCACGCTCCCGTGACCGCACACCCCCGCACGCTGCTGCCTCCACCGCTCTCATGCTGCCACCGGCGCACTCGCTTTCCACCCTCCAGCCCCACCGCCCGCCGCAGCCACGGTAAGCGCCTTACAGAAGCGCACACCGCACTCTTATTCACCCTCCAGGCCCCCTGCCGCAGCCAGGGGCACCGCTATTACTGAAGGGGCCGCCGCCACCATCGGCGGCCCCTTTCATCACACACGCTGCCCGCCGCTGTGGCCCTCCCTGTGATGCCACCGCCGCCCCACTCTCTTTGCAGCCTGCACGCCCACCACCCTGCTGTCTCCTACCACCCCCCCTCCTCAACTAACGTTACAGAGCCAGCCACACTGCCCACACTCACCCACACTGTCCACACTCACCCACACTGCTCCAGCTTACCCCCACTCACCCATACACCCTGCTTACCTCTCCCCCCCAAAATGTCCACAATCACACACACTGCCCCCATTACCCCCCCTCACCCACACTGCCCCTGCTCACTCCTCTTACCCCCCCTATGTCAGCACTCCTTACCCCTCTCACCCCCCCAACTGCCCACAATCACCCACACTGCCCCTGATTACCCCACACTCACCCACACTGACCCTGCTCACTCCTCTTACCCCCCTATGTCAGCACTCCTTACCCCTCTCACCCCCCCCAACTGCCCACAATCACCCACACTGCCCCTGATTACCCCACACTCACCCACACTGACCCTGCTCACTCCTCTTACCCCCTATCTCATCACTCCTTACCCCTCTCACCCCCCAACTGCCCACAATCACCCACACTGCCCCTGCTTATCCCCCCCAATCACCCACACTGCCCCTGCTCATGCCCCCACTCACCCCACACTGCCGCTCTTTATCCCATTCACCTCCCCACACTGCCCCTGCTCACCTTTCTTACCCCCCACATGCCCTCACTCCCCACACTACACTCCCGATCGGGCCTTTTTACTAGTATTATTTTATCTTTAGAAGATATGAGTACCTATTTACACTGTAACAAAAATAATTTTAAATTAAAAAAGGCATAAGAAAAGAACAAAATGTGTGATTTAGTGTAGGTAGGAAAGAATAGAAATGATTCTTCACTCTGAGGCGAGGTTCACACTTGCATCGACAAATTCATTTCGAGGCTCCTCTGCAAGCTCTTCCAGTTTACCAGAAGAAAAACTGCCACAAGCTGCACTATTTTTTTTTAATGACAAATGATGGAAACCAATCAGACCCCATTATAGTCAAAGAGTTATGTCTGGTGCTGTTTGTGTCTGTCATGGTATTTATCGGTTTCCTTCATGCATGCCAAACCATAAAATGGAAAAAATAAAACTGAATATCAAGATGAACCTTGATCTAATCAGAATGCCTACGCCATAATACTTGTGATTTGAGATCACTGACAGTGCAGGTCTGGTTTTGAGTTTTGCCAAGTAGCTTCATTTATCACTCTCTGAGGGCTTTAAATGCTGAAATAGGAGAGACAAAAGTTATCATTCACTTCTGTTCTTTCTTCAAAGTGCCTAAACTTTGTGCATCTAAATGAATTAGAATATCATCCAAAAGATTATTTATTTCAGTAAGGCTAGGGTCACATTACCGCTAAACAGGGGGGAGCGTTAAAAAACATGGGAATTGGCAGCATAAATGCGGTGCTTTCGCCATGGTAGCACCGTGTTAACGCTGCCAATGTTACCCTACGGAGATGCGGCCCATCTTATTGAAATCTCATGCTGCTTCCTAATGCGAGATTTCAATCAGATGCCGGCATTTGAGCCACGCTACGGCCCGTGTCTCCATAGGGTAACATTGGTAGTGTTAATATGGCGCTACCATGGTGGTAGCACCGCGTCTAAGCTGTCAAAACCTAAGTTTTAAATGCAAGCCCCGTTTAGCAGTAATGTGACCCTAGCCTAATTCAATACATAAAGTGAAACGCCTACATTTTATAGAGTCATTACAAACAGAGTGAACTATTTCAAGTTTTTATTTCTCTTAATGTTGATGATTATGGCTTACAGCCAATGAAAACCCAATGGTCATCATCTCAGAAAATTAGAATATTATAAAAGACCAACTGAAATAATGATTTTTTTACTTATAAATGTTGGCCTACTAAAAGGTGTGCATAGTAAATGCACTCAATACTTGGTCAGGGCTCCTTTTTTCATAAACTACTGCATCTATGCGGCGTGGCATGGAGGCGATCAGCCTGTGGCTCTGCTGAGGTGTTATGGAAGCCCAGATTGCTTTGATAGCAGCATTGTCTCATCTGCATTGTTGGGTCTGGTGTCTCTTATCTTTCTGACAATACGCCATAGATTCTCTATGCTGTTTAGGTCAGGTGAGTTTGATGGCCAATCAAGCACAGTGATACTGTGATTATTAAACAAGGTATTGGTACTTTTGGCAGTGTGGACAGGTGCCAAGTCCTGCTGGAAAATGAAATCTCCATCTCCATCTCCAAAAAGCTCCAATGGCCAGGACAATAGCTTCTTACCAATGAATAAGAAGCTGCTTCTCTTATCTTCGAAGGATCTCCAGTGCAGCTTTGGATTCGGAGTGATGGCAATATGTCATCATGGAGCCATAACACACAGATGATCTCAAAACAAAATGAAAAGCTGTGCTGGTGATCACAGACGGTAAGAGATGTGTGAGCCTTCCATATAATGGCCAGAGACAAGTAATATGGCTGATGGACCAGAGTCCCATGAATTGGTCTGCGCAACTCTACTTTGCAATTTTTGATCACTATTGCATTGTTGTGCATTAAGCATGTGTTATGAATGCGCAAGGATTTAGATACCTTACATGGCAATGAGTTGACTTTACACCCAGTTGTGTTTTAAAAAAACCTTCAGGATTTTTTAAAAGGAGATGTCAAGGAAAAATCACATAAAAGCCACCACATCTACTGACAGATCTGTTTTTTGAGAAAGGAGGACATTTTGCTTAAAATATTGCTTCAAATTGCTTATCCATAATCCATTATATTACTGACACATTGACACTTTGGTCCAACAAGCTGAATTCATTTGTCTACATATTTCATACTAACAATTTTTACGTGTTTAAAAAGTGGATATTTTAAGAGTAACCTTTGTATATATTTTTTCATAAATCAAGAGTTTATGTGAAAATAAGAAATTCTGCAGTTATCTTATTAGAGAAATTTACATCTTTCTCCCTTTAAACTGATCTTTGTGAAAATTCTCCATTCATGGGTAAAATCTGTCTTTACTGAATACAGATTTTTTTCATTACTGAGATAAGAGATGACATTTGGTTTTCGTAAAGCTTATAGAGGACTGCAACTTTCATTTCATTTCTTGCCTCTAACTTTTCTCCTCTTACCTTAATTGAATTTTGAATCAATTGTCTCAAGATGCTTTACTGTTGGTGTGACACAGGACTCCATGTTTCTTCTCCGGACAATTATGCTTCCAGATGTCTCAAACAATGTATATCAGGCTTCAACAGAGAAATTAACTCTGCAGAAAGTATACGGATTAAGCTGTAGGAAGCCGGGGTAAAATTATTCTCTATGATGAAGTCCCCCTCAGACTGTGACATCTTGACAAATGATTGTCCAGAGAAGAAAAGGGGAGCTCTAGCATAATGCCTTAGTCATGCCAACGTTAAAGCATCCTAAAACAATTTATGTTTGGAGGCTTTTAATTCAAGTTTAGTATGATCACTTTGTCTAAGGCTGGTTTCACATCACGTTTTTTGTGATCCGGGTCGATCCGATGAGAACCGGATAGGCCCGGATCACATTTCAGCCCCATAGTTTGCCTGGAGCTGGATGGCAGCTATCTGCCATCCGGTTTCCATGTGTCCGATTTTTGTGTCTGAGGAGAAAAATCTCCCCAAACCGGATCCTCCCGGATTCTCCTGGCTCCTCCTGGCCATCCGGCGCTCCCTAACATGGGAGTCTATGGGGCGGGATTGCCCGATCTGGGAGGATCTGGAAACCGGACACCTGCGGCCGCACGCCGCTGTAATTTCAGGACCGTGCCTAGCTCCCTGTGAGCCGCATTCCTGAATCATCAGCAGCTCCAGCGGCTGCACACTGGACCGGAGGGCATATTAACCCTCCGGTTCTGTGTGCTGATGCGATCCGGGGCTGTCCGGTCCACAACAGACAGCCCCGGATCGGAGCAAAACGTGATGGGAAACCAGCCTAAGAACACTGCCATGAGCAAAGAAATGGATCCAAGCATCATCCAACACCAACTTCTCCCAAAGATGCAGGAGCAATTTTGTGATGAACTCTGCATTTCAATTATGATGGTGACCATCTCACAAGGCAAAAGTCATAACTAGGTGGCTTTATTAAGAAAGCATTGACATTTTGGGTTCAGACAGGAAATTCCCCAGATTGCAATCACAAGGAGAACCTGTGGTAAATCTTCAGTAAGTGAGTGGCCTAACAAAAATACAGAAATTGTGATTAACTCCAAGCACTGGTAAGGCAAGAATAGGTCATCAGTCAGAATTTCGCCCAGGAACTGATATCCAGTATGTCAAGGCAAATTACAAAAGTCTTGGAAAATAAGGGTCGACTCTGTAAATATTGAGTGTTTGCCTAAACTTCATGTATTTGCCAATAAAAATGTAAAAACTTATGAAATGATAATAATCGTAGTTTAGTAGCCATAGAAACATCTGACTAAAATATCTAAATCATTGAAGCAGAAAACATTGAGAAAACCAAAATTGTTTTAGTTTCAAAACTTTGGTTTATGATGACTGTACTAATTACAGTTGACCTGTCACAAGATTGAGCAATACAAACTGCATACAAATTACATAGATCTTCTGTAGAACAATTACACAGGCTGATTATTATGAATGCACGCTTCCTGATTACTGATGAGTGTAAACAGGGTGTAAACAGGCTACAAAATGAGCAAAACACTAATACTTAAATACTTTTTAAGCTTCATTAAAAATCTTCCTTTTTGGCAGGACATGTGACAACAGAACCGCACTACCGAAAACAAAGACAGTCTATGTACACAATATTATTATTATGTATTATTATAGCGCCATTTATTTCATGGCGCTTTAAATGTGAAAAGTGCATACATAGACAAGTACAATAATCACAAACAATACAAGGCACAGAGAGGTACAGGAGGGCAGAGAACCCTGCCAGCAAGGTCTCACAGTCTACAAGGGATAGGTGAGGAGAGAGGACCCCGCCCACGAGGGCTCATAGTCTTCAAGGAATGGGTGAGGATACAGTAGGTGAGGAAAGAGGACCCTGCCCGAGAGGGCTCACATACAGTCTACAAGGGATAGGTGAGAATACAGTAGGTGAGGAAAGAGGACACTGCCCGAGAGGGCTCACATACAGTCTACAAGGGATAAGTGAGAATACAGTAGGTGAGGAAAGAGGACACTGCCCGAGAGGGCTCACATACAGTCTACAAGGGATAGGTGAGAATACAGTAGGTGAGGGGAGAGGACACTGCCCGAGAGGGCTCACATACAGTCTACAAGGGATAGGTGAGAATACAGTAGGTGAGAGGACCCTGCCCACGAGGGCTCACAGTCTACAAGGGACGGGTAAGGATACACTAGGAGGGGTATAATTATTATCGGTTGTTCTATTCATTGGAGGTGCATTGAGCCTGTATAAACATTCTATAAAATGACTTCCGGTTGTAAACCCACCTGTAGAACTGATAAGCCTAGCTTACTAAACATAATTGCTTAAAGAGGAGTTGTCACTTGTCATAAAATTTTAATTGTATATTTTACACTAAATGCCTAAACCTCGAGTTGTTGCTTTTCTTACCTTGTATATAAATCTAGTCTTGTGAGTCAAGTGTACATGATACTCAATAGGATTACAGCCTAAGTGATTTGTGGATCACACACAAATGGCTAAAAGGGCAAGGTTTACATAAAGGGCACAAAAAAGGTAAACGGGTCCATATTGGATGAAGAGAGAGGAGCAAGTACAGAATAAAAGAACAATGCCAGATTCAGGGGAACAGCTGCAATTTGAGTTAGAAGGAACCTGAATTCTAAAATATTGAATACTAGCTGTGAGCCCGATGCAAATGCATCGGGATCCTAGAACGTGGCAATATTATTTGCATTAATAGCATTATTATTACCATTAATAGCATAATTATTAGCATTAACAGCATTATTATTAGCATTAATAGCATTATTAACAGCAATAATAGTACTATTAATAGTATTGTTATTAGTATTAATAGCATTATTACCATAAATAGCATTAATAATAGCGTTAATAGCATTATTATGAGGAGTAATAGCATTATTAGCATTAATAAAATTATTAATAGCATTAATAAAATTAAAAATAGCATTAATAGCATTATTAATAGGATTGATAGCATGATTATTAGAATTAATAGCATTAATATTAGCATGAATAGCATTAATAGCATTATTAATAACATTAATACCATTATTAATAGCATTAATAGCCTAAATAATAGAATTAATAGCATAAATAATCGCATTAATAGCATGAGTATTAGCATAAAGAGCGTTAATAGCAATATTATTAGCATTAATAGAATTTTGAATAGCATAAATAGCATGATTATTAGCCTTAATAGCATTATTAATAGCGTTAATATGATTATTATTAGCATTATTAGCATTAATATTAGCATTAATAGCATAATTATTAGCATTAATAGCATTATTATTAGCATTAATAGCATTAATAATACAATTAATAGCATTAATATTAGCATTAATAGCATTAATAGTATTATTAATAGCATGAATAACATTATTAATAGCATTAATAGCATTAATAGCATTATTAATAGCTTTAATAGCATAAACAATAGAATTAATAGCATAACTAATCGCATTAATAGCATTACTATTAGCATAAAGACCATTAATAGCAATATTATTAGCATTAATAGCATTTTGAATAGCATAAATAGCATGATTATTAGCCTTAATAGCATTATTAATAGCGTTAATATGATTATTATTAGCATTATGAGCATTAATAGTAGCATTAATAGCATAATTATTAGCATTAATAGCATTATTATTAGCAGTAATAGCATTATTATTAGCATTAATAGCATTATTAATAGCATTAATAGCATAATTATTAGCATTAATAGCATTATTATTAGCAGTAATAGCATTATTATTAGCATTAATAGCATTATTAATAGCATTAATAGCATTAATAATACAATTAATAGCATTAATATTAGCATTAATAGCATTAATAGTATTATTAATAGCATGAATAACATTATTAATAGCATTAATAGCATAAATAATAGAATTAATAGCATAAATAATTGCATTAATAGCATTACTATTAGCACAAAGAGCATTAATAGCATTATTATTAGCATTAATAGCATTTTGAATAGCATAAATAGCATGATTATTAGCCTTAATAGCATTATTAATAGCGTTAATATGATTATTATTAGCATAATTAGCATTAATATTAGCATTAATAGCATAATTATTAGCATTAATAGCATTAATAATAGCATTAATAGCAATATTATTTGCATTAATAGCATTATTATTACGATTAATACCATAATTATTAGCATTAATAGCATAATTATTAGCATTAATAACATAAATATTAACATTAATAGCATAATTATTAGCATTTTTTATTATTGTTTAATTATTTTTTTATTATTTTTTAAATATTATTTAATTATTTTTTTTATTATTAAATTTATTAGTTATTTTAAGTGAGCCTGAGGCTAAGACACAGTTCTCCTTCAGGTCAGCTGAAAGGGGTGATATTATTAGCATTTTTTTTTAATTATTATTATTTTATTTTTTTATTTATTTTATTTTTTATTATTATTTTTTTATTTTTTTTTTAAATATTATTTAATTATTTTTTTTATTATTAAATTTATTAGTTATTTTAAGTGAGGCTGAGACACAGTTCTCCTTCAGGTCCGCTTATTTATTTTTTTATTATTATTTTTTATTTAATTATTTATTATTTTTTATTTATTTTTTTAATTATTTTTTAATTATTTTTTTATTATTTTTTAAATATTATTTAATTATTTGTTTTATTATTAAATTTATTAGTTATTTTAAGTGAGGCTGAGACACAGTTCTCCTTCAGGTCCGCTTATTTATTTTTTTATTATTATTTTTTATTTAATTATTTATTATTTTTTAATTATTTTTTAAATATTATTTAATTATTTTTTTTATTATTAAATTTATTAGTTATTTTAAGTGAGCCTGAGGCTGAGAGACAGTTCTCCTTCAGGTCCGCTGAAAGGGGTGATATTATTAGCATTTTTTTTTTTTTATTATTATTTTTTATTTATTTTTTTATTATTTTTTTATTATTTTTTTAAATATTATTTAATTATTTTTTTTATTATTAAATTTATTAGTTATTTTAAGTGAGGCTGAGACACAGTTCTCCTTCAGGTCCGCTTATTTATTTTTTTATTATTATTTTTTATTTAATTATTTATTATTTTTTATTTATTTTTTTTAATATTTTTTAATTATTTTTTTATTATTTTTTAAATATTATTTAATTATTTTTTTTATTATTAAATGTATTAGTTATTTTAAGTGAGGCTGAGACACAGTTCTCCTTCAGGTCCGCTTATTTATTTTTTTATTATTATTTTTTATTTAATTATTTATTATTTTTTTATTATTTTTTTATTATTTTTTAAATATTATTTAATTATTTGTTTTATTATTAAATTTATTAGTTATTTTAAGTGAGGCTGAGACACAGTTCTCCTTCAGTTCCGCTTATTTATTTTTTTATTATTATTTTTTATTTAATTATTTATTATTTTTTAATTATTTTTTTATTATTTTTTAAATATTATTTAATTATTTGTTTTATTATTAAATTTATTAGTTATTTTAAGTGAGGCTGAGACACAGTTCTCCTTCAGGTCCGCTTATTTATTTTATTTATTATTTTTTTTATTTAATTATTTATTATTTTTTAATTATTTTTTTATTATTTTTTAAATATTATTTAATTATTTTTTTTATTATTAAATTTATTAGTTATTTTAAGTGAGGCTGAGACACAGTTCTCCTTCAGGTCCGCTTATTTATTTTTTTATTATTATTTTTTATTTAATTATTTATTATTTTATATTTATTATTTATTATTAACGCCCGGGCCCCTGGTTCTATTTGTCGGCCCGAAAATCGCGGACACACCGTAATGTATGTCTATGGGCAGTGAGGTCGAATTCGGATTCAGAGAGCGACCAATCAGAAATCGAGCTGACTGCCCATAGACATGCATTAGCGGTGTGTCCGCGATTTTAGGGCCGACAAATAGAACCAGGTGGGCGGCCATAAAATCGGCGACACACCGCTAATGTATTTCAATGGGATATGAAGTACTCTTCTGATTGGCTGAGGGCATTAGACAGCGACCAATCAGAAGAGCAGCTCACATCTCATAGAGATAGAATGGCGGATTTTTCGTCCATTCTATCTTAATGAGAAGTGAAGAGGACGTCGGAGATGGAAGTTGGCGGAAAGAAGACAGAAGACCCCGGGGGCCGGACGAAGAGCCGGAGATGGCGGAAAGAAGAGAGAAGACCGGCGGGGCCGGAGGAAGAGGACGGCTGGCCGGACGGAGGACTTGTGGATCGGACGGACGATCAGATGACTAAGAAGGCATGTAAGTAATCGACGGGGGCGTTAGGTTAGGGGACGGCGGGGGCTTCGGGTGTAGGGCGTTAGGTGTTAGTGGCGGGAGCTTAGGGGATAGGGGCTTAGGGGCTTAGGTGCGGCGGGGTTTAGGGGGTGGGGGGGGTAGGAGCTTAGGTGCGGCGGGCTTAGGGGGTAGGGGGTCAGGTGCGGCGGGGCTTAGAATGTAGGGGCTTAGGGTGTAGGGGCTTAGGTGCGGCGGGGCTTAGGGGGTAGGGGCTTAGGTGCGGCGGGGCTTAGAGGGTAGGGGCTTAGATGCGGCGGGGCTTAGGGTGTAGTGGGTTAGGTGCGGCTTCGGGGGTAGGGGGTTAGGTGCGGCAGAGGGTAGTGGCTGCGGCGGGGTAGTGGGCTTGATGCGGCGGGGTAGTGGCTGCGGCGGGGTAGTGGGTTAGGTGCGGCTTCGGGGGTAGGGGGTTAGGTGCGGCTTAGGGGTAGGGGCTTGCGGCAGAGAGTAGTGGCTGCGGCGGGGTAGGGGCTTAGGTGCGGCTTAGGGGGTAGGTGCGGCGGGACTTAGGGGGTAGGGGCTTGCGGCAGAGGGTAGTGGCTGCGGCGGGGTAGTGGGTTAGGTGCGGCTTCGGGGGTAGGGGGTTAGGTGCGGCTTAGGGGGTAGGGGCTTGCGGCAGGGGGTAGTGGCTTAGGGCGGCAGGGGGTAGGGGCTTCGGCGGCGGGGTAGTGGCTTAGGGGTTAGGTGCGGCAGAGTGTAGTGTCTGCGGCGGGGTAGTGGCTTAGGGCGGCAGGGGGTAGGGGCTTGCGGCAGAGGGTAGTGGCTGCGGCGGGGTAGGGGCTTAGGTGCGGCTTAGGGGGTAGGTGCGGCGGGACTTAGGGGGTAGGGGCTTGCGGCAGAGGGTAGTGGCTACGGCGGGGTAGTGGGTTAGGTGCGGCTTTGGGGGTAGGGGGTTAGGTGCGGCTTATAGGGGTAGGGGCTTGCGGCAGAGGGTAGTGGCTGCGGCGGGGTAGTGGCTTAGGGCGGCAGGGGGTAGGGGCTTCGGCGGCGGGGTAGTGGCTTAGGGGTTAGGTGCGGCAGAGTGTAGTGTCTGTGGCGGGGTAGTGGCTTAGGGCGGCAGGGGGTAGGGGCTTGCGGCAGAGGGTAGTGGCTGCGGCGGGGTAGTGGCTTAGGGCGGCATGGGGTAGGGGCTTCGGCGGCGGGGTAGTGGCTTAGGGGTTAGGTGCGGCAGAGTGTAGTGTCTGCGGCGGGGTAGTGGCTTAGGGCCTCAGGGGGTAGGGGCTTGCGGCAGAGGGTAGTGGCTGCGGTGGGGTAGTGGCTTAGGGCGGCAGGGGGTAGGGGCTTTGGCGGCGGGGTAGTGGCTTAGGGGTTAGGTGCGGCAGAGGGTAGTGGCTGCGGCGGGGTAGTGGCTTAGGGCGGCAGGGGGTAGGGGTGTTTTAGAGCATGGCACTGTAGTGTACAGCGCGATGGTATACTACAGTCCCATGGGCATACGCGTGTCGGCCCTTAAGCGCCAGCGGACATTGCGAGTCGTTGGCGCTTATGGGCATGGGACTGTAGTATACTATAGCGGTGTACACTACAGTCGTATGCGCTTCTGTGGCTTGGTTAGCGGTGGGTGGCAGCGACTCGCAATGCCCGCTTCGCGGGCATTGCTTCGCGAGGCTGCAACGACAGAGTCCAGGACAAACAGCTTGGACTCGCTAACCAAGCCACCGGAAGTTGCGCCGCTCCGACGGAAGTCAGTTACGGCAATTATATAATAGATCTAAAGTATCCAATGTTCACCTGGTTAGTCGGATCCAAGTCCTCTGGTCTGGGAAAAAGGTATAAAAATAACCAATCAAAACTAGAAAATTAATTAAATAAATGTTACCTTTTATGCTTTGTAACTTAGGGAAACTTACTAGGATAACAAAGGGATGTCTGAATAATTTGATGTATTCGTTTGACAGCTTTTAATGTCACAGAAGTATTTGTCCCTCTTGAGGATACTAAGCAACACCAGGAAAAGGCCACAAATTCCTGCCCTTTTGCATGACAGGCACATGGGGTCATAAGGTAAGTGACTTAGGCTTTCTATTTTTACTCTTGTGCTTTATGGTAAAGGTAATAAAGTTAATAGAAATCTAAAGTCAGACGCTTGACAGCTCTATCTCCCGCTTATCATGCATATCTTGCACCATGATTTTGGCTAGGGTCACATTTCCGTTTTTTTTGTAAAATCCTGATCCGGTTGTGAGCTTTCAAAAAGCTCAAAACCGGACCAGGAAACGCTCCTCATAGGAGCCTATGCAAAACACCGGATGGCTTCACAAGCCATCCGGTGGCCGGATCCGGCACTGCTGCCTGCGTTTAAAATCATGCAGGCAGCAGTTTTCGCAGCGTTTCCAGGGACCGCACTGCGGTCACCGGATGGCTCAGGATGTGTAATCCTGAGCCATCCGGTAACTGCAGAGTTTGCGTTTCCCGGCTCAGCAAACCTAGTAAAGAGTTAAATAGCTGACCTAAATGACTGTTAGAGGTCTGTAGGGGGGCTTAGACCCCCTACAGACCGGCCGGCGACTTCTATAGTGTTCTACAATTTCTTACTGTGCACGGGCGAGGAGCCCGTGCATGTCAGCCAAAGTTGCCCCTACCCCCCCGTATCACTATATAGGGGTGCATACACCCCTCTATTACAATTATGCTTTAATTATGTGATATACACCAATAAATGTCACAATCGTCATGTAAGAATATATTTACATGTTCCGGAGGCAGAGTGAAGGGAATTCCATGGGCGGGGCTGTGTGCAGTAGCCTCCGCCCGCTCCTTCTTGATGGCCGCCCCCTCTGGCCGTAATCCAGTCTTGTGAGGGCGGGCACGTCGTTAAAGGGGCGTGGCTAACCGCGGCACTTAGTTAGCCACGCCCCTTTAACGACGTGCCCGCCCTCACAAGACTGGATTACGGCCAGAGGGGGCGGCCATCAAGAAGGAGCGGGCGGAGGCTACTGCACACAGCCCCGCCCATGGAATTCCCTTCACTCTGCCTCCGGAACATGTAAATATATTCTTACATGACGATTGTGACACTTATTGGTGTACATCACATAATTAAAGCATAATTGTAATAGAGGGGTGTATGCACCCCTATATAGTGATACGGGGGGGTAGGGGCAACTTTGGCTGACATGCACGGGCTCCTCGCCCGTGCACAGTAAGAAATTGTAGAACACTATAGAAGTCGCCGGCCGGTCTGTAGGGGGGTCTAAGCCCCCCTACAGACCTCTAACAGTCATTTAGGTCAGCTATTTAACTCTTTACTAGGTTTGCTGAGCCGGGAAACGCAAACTCTGCAGTTACCGGATGGCTCAGGATTACACATCCTGAGCCATCCGGTGACCGCAGTCCGGTATTCAGCACACATTTTTGTAAAAAAATGTGTGTGCTCGGCATTGCGTTCACCGCATCCGGATCCGGATGCGGTGATGCAATTCTTGTTTTCAATGTGACCCTACCCTTTGTCAATATTTTGTTTTGTGGATGAGATTCCTCATTTGTCTATCTACAGGATTACATGCCTGCCATTATTCTTTCAGATATTCAATTACTTTTAATAGGGATTGGAAAAATGTAGCCATAGGAGGAAAGTAGAACTGAATAAATCGTCCACCACTCCAGCTCCCCAGCTCCAGTGCTCCCAGCAGAGATCGTATATCAATGCATTGCTCATTTACTGGCCTTGGTTACCTTCACTGTGAAGTCAAATGTTTGGGTGCATCAATCACATTGGCAGGAGACATGTGATATTCTTTTAGAGGGATTGTCAGGTCTTCTGAATCCTTACATTGTATGCACTTCACACTGTAAGGGTATTCCGGTGTCACCGGTAAGAGCGAACATCACATTTGATTTGACAACTTGTTTTCTGATTGGACATGTAAAGTGATAATGGTCATGTGGTATTTAATATCATGCAATAATGTTTCACCAACAAAGACCTACAGAAGCAGCCAAATTTAACTTTATAAATAAAGCAACCTTAAAAGA